>JAQFYE010000354.1:0-39231 GCA_034694305.1 Protaphorura glebata | reverse complement strand
CAATGCATGTAAGTTGGGCGGCCTCTCACTCTTGTTCGTCACAAAGGTCCAATGGGGTTCTTCCCGCTCGACTACACATTTATTCACTTAATTTTAACCCGATTCGCCAATCGCCAGTATTTCAAAGTTGAATTTGAATGCGAGTGATTTTTCCGAAACAAATGGACATTATTTGTCTGGAACTTCTTTCAAAGCTGGCACGATCATCATGGCTTTTAATGTGCTACGCATTAAATTCATCAAAAATCGAAAAAATGTGTTTAGTAAAAGTAAATCATATTTCTGAGCACAATTTCTTCTACAGAAATGTGTATCTTCAATTTTATGAGGAAAAACAACATTTCCTTTGGGAAAGCCTTTTAGTTTTAATTCAATTTTGTAATTTTCCAGAATTGTGTAACATTTTGTACTTGTATTTATTGTGCAATCGCATTCTATTAATGAATGAAATACACTCTCATTTGATTCATATTGGTACCCTATCATCCACTCAATCATTAATCTGGTTGACATATTCACTGAACGAGCTAATTCTGTCAGAAATTATGGTGTTATTTTACTAATTGACTGGTTATAACAGGAGATGTTTGTTGTGTACAAACCATACTACTCTCTGTTTTTTTTTTTTGAACCAAATCTTTTATTCAGTCTCCGCTTTCCATCAAAAATTGCCCACAAGACACGGAATACAATTACATTTAATTTAAGAATAATTCCAACAATTCGAACATCCAAATAGATAACTCTTAAAATTACATACGCATTTCGACCAGAATTTACTCAATTCCAATTATTTCTTTTTGGTGAAATAATTTTGGTTCTAATTGGGTGAGAGGTTAAAGATACACTTAAAACACGATGTCTTGCTTAAGTGGATATCAGGAAATTTTTGCGTGGTACTCGTCACGCACTATACTGGTAACTGATTTCGTGTATATATTGCGAGTCCAATTAATGAATTGAAATGTTCCAAAACAGACAGTCGTTATTTCTCGCCACCCTGTTGAAGTGGACGGTGCATTGTGCATTTCACTCAAATGTGTCTACTCTTTTGTATTATGGAGTTTGCAGGTGCAGTTTAGTTGTAACAAAATGTTATTAATATTATTCAATGACCCAATAATTATTCTTGGGCTTAATTGAGTCTCTTATGAAATCCTGGGTGTCCCATAAATACGTTTCAGGCGTCAAATTGCTCTAATTTTTCAACTACCGCACAAACCTACCAATGTGTCAATTCTTTTCGAGTTTGATATCCAGTTCAGCACGTACATATAAGAAGGAAGTTTTGTTACTTGGCTTATCTGACAGGATATCCATTTAATTCGACTTTTAACAACTGCGAGACGCTAGAAACTTAAAAATTAAGGTCACATTTTATCTTCATAGTTTTGCTACCATTACCATACATAAAGGCCTTCTTGAAAAGCAGGCAACAAGTCCACGAATCAAAAGAAATCCTCCTGAAGTCTCAATGTTAAAATGCGGTCGTCTCTGAAAACAACTAAAACCGCAGTCGCTCGGAAGGTTTGGATAAAAGTCGTTCAGATCAGAAGTAACTTCAAAATTGTCTCATACGAAGCCCTCATTAGGCGTTGACGACGACAATTTTAATTTTGTTTGACCGCACGAATGATTGTAATTTGTTTACAATTCAAGTGAAACACCTTTCCTGACAAATATTAGACTATATGAGTTGGAACATCTGAAATTCTTCGCTACCCGGACTTTTCAGACGAATCAGTTAACTTGCATTCTCTAAATGGTAAGAAATAGAAACGAAAACGATCTGATAAGAGACGCTGATGTACGATAGGACATGAATTATGATTTATTCGATAATACTGTATTCATTTCCATTTTCCAATGAAACTTCACAATGGCCGAGGTATTTAAAAGACAAGTATTTGACGACAGGCGTTCCTTAATTTGTAAAACGAAATATTTATTTGAGTGGTCGGGGTTAAATTAATGTTCCTAACGCTTACCATTGTCACAATTTATTGAGTACTGGTCCCAATCATTTAACTGACTTTCATGGAGAATTAATTTACAATTCACTGTTTGTAAGGGTTTATTCGAAATATATAGCACGTACGATTCTTGTTGAACAGAAAAAGGCATTCATGTGTCGGGTTTTTACTATTTCATTAAAATATTTATTGTTCAATCTTTTACATAATTTATTTACTTTAATATACGACAATACGATCTCTTCTTATCACGCAACTAAACTTAATCACCAAGTATCACGAAAATTTAAAATGAATACATTACAAATACACATAAAATTAAACTGACAGACGAAAGGTTCACTTTGGTTTGAACAGAGGATTTTGACAAATTGGTTGAAGTAAACGCTTCTTCCACTACTGCCATTGCATGACTTGAATCGGACTCGGAAACATTAAAACCATGCATTATTGAACCTATGGACGATTGTACAGAGTACACACTTGTAGTATTCTCATCATTACCTTCAATTTTGAATTGAATTGCGCGTTGACCAATCGAAGGGAGAAACGAAATTGTGAAGCTGTTTAGAAAGTCGTCTCCATACTTGATTTCAAAATTGTCAGTTGAAGTCATATTTTTAGTCGAGTCGTAGTGGAAACCTAGAATAGAACCTTTGAATATTTGGAACTGAACTAGGAGACGTTCCTGTGAAACTTCATACGAGAAATAACGAGCTTCTCCCTTTTTCAGGTCGTCATTAATAGTCTCATTCAATTTCGGCATCAGAGGAATTTTACAAAGGTGTGATTTGAATTCGGCGAGAAAGTTTTGATTGAGTTCATCAAATGCTGCTACGTTGAAATACCCGTCCGAGTTAAATTTTTTCTCGTCATCGGTGGAGTTCTCTCCAATTTGCACGACTATTACTGTCAAATTATATAGTCGAGCCGACATTTTGACAAACTGAAATTCCGTGTTCATGGTCGGAGTTGATGAAAGCACTGTGATAACTTTTGGAGTCCCAGGATATTTTAACCGAGTACCACGCATCAATAGGATCGTATCCATCATAGCCTCACCAATGGAAATATTTGATACGCCTTGATGGATCACAAGAATTTTGGTCATTTGATCGTTCAGATTTGTAATATTCATTGGAAGTTTAATTTCAATTTTGTTTGTAAGAGCAATAATACCGATTCTACTCTTTCGGGATTTTGACATGACGAGATTCGCCAAAAATTCTTTTGACTTTTCAAAGTCACTCTTGCTCATTGTGTCCGAAGTATCAAAAAGAATGTACATGTCGAATCTTTCTTGACATACTGTCACTGATCCACTGTGTTCCAACTTTGTGCTGGAAATCACGTTGGTGTTTATTTGAGGAATCCGTTCGGAAGAAATCTCAGCGTTCTCTCCAGACTTTTCTACAAAAACTTCCTCATCATATTCATTTTCACTCAAATTCGAATCATACTCACTACTTTCGTCGTTATCTTTGTCCAACTCGACATCAGTCCTCGAATTTAACAGTGGTACAAAATTTTCCCGAGTTTCTCCATTTTCATTGCCGGCTTCGGTTAGGCGAATTAAATGCAACTTGGATGCGTCAATCTCCGACTTCTTACGACTAACTTCGGTTTCAGATTGCAATTTCGACATGGACTCCTCATTTACTTGAGTTTTGTGTCTACTCAGGATTGTTAGATGAGATTCGACATTCTCGTGACTTTCACTTTTTAACTTTCGCCGAAGAAGTTCGAGGACGGAATCTTGATCATCAGCCTTTCCTGAAAATTGATTCTGGCTACGAAATAAGCTCACTGGTTCAGTTTGGTCGTTAACAGATTTATGATTAAAAGTTTGGGTCGATTCTGGACTCTCGTTAGTGATTTCACTAGATTCGGCAGGTGGATTCTCACTTGACGTAGTATGCAACAAAATCAACACAAACCAAATGAACTTAATCAGCATTTTTAATTATTTAAACTGAACTTAATGGTAGGACTACTTTTGTGAATTTGAGGTCTTGAATCTGGGTGAACTACGACTTCGAATCACTTTGATTTCAAAATGCAAGAATACGTATTTATAACTTCTGCGGGTAAAGATAAACACCTTATCGTACACGGAACAAATGATGATTTGATCGTTGTTCCTCAGAATATCTGAGACTAAAGAACTACTGTTCATTGGAGTTCATTGCCTTTATAGATATTTACATGTTTGGAAACACATTTATTTATGTTTGCGTTGTGATCAAATACAATAAGAATTTGGTATCAGTTTTTGAATGAATTTGTCTTCAAACGGACGGTTTTGTTTGCATTGTCGTCATTTGGAACACGAGCATCTCTAGGATATTATTTGCAGAATAAATACTGAGGCAAAGCTAATAAGCATGACTTCATCAATCCATATCCTTCGTTTGTTGCTCCTTTCAAAATTAGCGTATGAAATAAAAATGTATTTCAAGGTATGCCAAAAACGAGAAGATATTAAGTCAATACTATCCATTGGAGGCGGATACTCGGCGCTAACATATGTCACTAAGAAATTATTTGCCCAAGAAATCAAACACGAATGGCCATTGCCAGAAAAACGGGAAATTGATGTTTAATAGGACATATCCGACAAAGCAAGCAAAAGAATGTCATTTACAAAATTCTTTCCGCAAGAATTATCGGTGATCTGTCGATTCAAAACGAGACGCCACTACCCGTCACTGAAATAAAATAAAATAAATTTGACAATGGAGGAATTCGAAGGCGTGATTTGTATTTTTCAAGACGGAAGAAACAAATTTACAATAGGTTGATGATAAGCAGAAATCAGCGGGGAATCTCCTCCTGAGTTTTATTTAAGTGATTTTTATATTTTTTGTTGAACAATTTTTTCATTTACAATTTACATATAAATGCTAAAGGTATTTTATTAGTTAGTGCTACAACCTACGATCGACTTTCAAAATTGAGCTGACAATTATAGTAGACTGTACATCAACTCTCAAAGTATTAATAAGGTTTAATTCTAAATCTCTAGCGTAAATATTTCTGATTATTTTCCAATACTGGAAAATACTTGTACAAATACCGTCTTGGGTAATTTACACTAAAAACTTACACATTACCTGTAATATCAAACTGGACAGAATGGACTTTTCAAACGTATTTGCCGAAGATTTTAATAATCCGCTATTCGGTCGTGTTTCACTGATAAAAGGTCTTGGGGCCGCGTAATTTGTAAATAATGCTTTGACGGTATACGAGCTTGTAAAATTCTCGGCCGAACCTTCAATTTTGAAATGAGGTCCACCTTCAACCATTGAAGCTAGAAATGTTACTGTAAAATTCCTGTTTCCGTCTTCATCGTTAATTTCAAAGAAATTCCCGTTTGCAGGCCCTGATTGGTCGTAGTAAGAACCTATTACATAACCTTTGATAATAGCTAAAGTCACAGAAACAATTCCTTCTAGTCCGGTGTCATTGTAAGCAAAATATCGCACTTCTCCATATCTCAGTTCATCTGTAGTCACAACATCATTCAAGCGAAGTATTTGTGGAATTGTACATATGTGTGACCTAAACGTTACAAGAAATGCAGAATTGAGGCCTTCGTAAGATGCTAAGTCAAAGTCAAAATTCCAAACAGGAGTCGGAGGTCTTTGAGAAATGTTTCCAATTCGTGTGACCACCGTAGTTAAATTAGCAACTTGGGCTGCTATCTCACAAACCTTAAAATCTTGAATATTGTCCAATGTTGGGAACGTTGAGAAAATTGCTATGACCCTTGGAGCTCCACGATATTTTGGCGATGTTTCACGTATGAATTTAATCGCGTCCAACATTGCCAAGCCCATCGTGTATTCTTCGGGTGGACTCTGCTCAATCTTGAGTACTTTGTCTTTCATTTCATTTGGGTTTAAATTATTGTTGAGTGGAAATATAACCTCGGTTCGATTACTAAAGGCGATGAAACCAATTCGACTTCTTGTGGACTTGGTCAACACAAAATTTCCAAAGAAAACTTTGACTCTTTCAAATTCAGCTTTTTCTATTACGTCGGAGGCGTCCAAGAGAATGTACAAGTCCACACGTTCCTGACAAATCGGTCGATCTTGTTCAGTGCTTTCTTCTAAAGATAACTTATTTAGGTTTCTAGGAATTGATAGAGATGAAGCGTTTACACTTTCGACAAACGTGGGATTGCTCTCTTCCGAAAATTCCTCGGAATGGGAAGTTTCGTCATACTTTTCATTTGATTCATGCAGCGATTGGTCAGGATCGGAACTGAGATCAGAATCCTCAATTTTGGAATCAGATGCAACTATTACATGATATCTGGGATCTGAATTTTCATTTGCACTGTTTGATCCGTCTACTTGAGAATCAGATTTCTTCCCTTTTAGGTACTTTTCGTGGTTATCTTCGAGTGCTTTATGAAGGCTCGAATCCGATAAATCTTGAGATTGGAGATCAATTTCAGCTTCCTGTTGAGGGTTGAAATAAGATTCCTCACTTTCTTCATTTTCATTGGATTCGACTGTCGGACTGCGAAAATAATAAGACTCCTTATTATCAAGATGCGTGCTCTGTGCGTTCTGGTTTGATTTGAAAGAATCACTTTCCTTATTTGCGTGATTTGACTCAACCGTTTGGTGGTGGACAGAGAATGCTGCTTCATTTTCAGGAATTTTGTCGTTATGTTGCAAAATCGGATGCAAGTAGGTGTCAGATTCTTCTATTTCTCCTTCAAGGTTTGATTGAACCTGATAAATGCCGGCCCTGGTTTCTTCACGTTCTAGATTTTCCTGGGTCAACTGGAGTTGTAGATCTTGAATAGCATCGGATTCTGCAATGTCAGAATTTTCATTACTTGCTTCTACAGATAATTGTGAGCTCACATCTGAATCTGCATTCTCTTCGTTTTCTGGGCTCGATTCGTCGGTTTCTTCACGTTGTTCAATTTTACCCTCAACGTCGGAACCGTATTGTTCGCTGAAATACGAATTCCCAGTTTCATGGCTCTCAGCGCTGTGGCCATTTGCAAGTTGCGTGTCAGAATTGATTTCATCACTGTCCCCATATTCGGCACTAGAAAATTCAGCTGACGAATCTCGCTCGTCACCAACATTAGAAATTACGGCACTCTTTTGTATTTCATGATTGTCTGCAGCCGAATTTTGCGTAAATTCAAAACTATCTCTAACATTGGAATTGCACAGATGTCCATTGAAACAGTGTAGCCAAAGCAAAGCAGCTAAGACAGGTATTTTCAACATGTCTCAGTTCGGGAAAAGTGTAACTAGATTTTCAGAATTTATTGCAGATCCTCTGTTTTCACGAGTCCTCACTCAACTACAGTCTATTTTCCAAATGTAAGGAACCTTGACTCATTTTCTAGCCATGAATAATTGAACTTTTAGCAAAGTTCACATTTATGAGATCTAATTTGTTTGCCATTCTTCAAGAAATCCAATTCCGACTCACCTTTGCTATAGTCATAAATGTCCATTCTATTTATCTAATCACGCGTTTGTGAGCCGGACGTTATTTGAAATGTCGACAACACAAATAAGGAACACAAGAAGGATTTTTTTGTCACCTCCAGTATTTACAATCAGAACCACTCATTTGACTATAAGCAAGCATAAGGCAACACTTACTTGTGGAGAAGTGAAGTAAAACTCGAAGTCATATAAAAATAACATTACTTGGATCTTTGCAAATATTCATTAATCGGTTAAAGTTCAACTGAACATTAATAGTCAGACTTGACCCCGTCAGAATACATAAATGAATTTTACAATGGGTGTCATTTACTTAACATGAGTGTAAATCTGTCTTGTGTAACTTTCCAATCCAAATTCAAATCACATTGACCCGGTACATCTCACCTTCGGAAATATTGAATGAGTAATTCGAACTCGAACTCTCTTATCTTTCACTGAAAGTACTGGTTACAATTGATTTTTGGACCGTTCAGTGACTGGACAAATCGTACCTGAATAACAGAAATTATCTGAAATGAATAACATTATGAAACGGTCGTTAATTGACCTCAAGCAAATCCGGAGTCTGTATTTGATGATCACTTGCAAAATGAATTATTTCGAGTACAGTCGTAGCTTGTCGTATTGTGAATGTGGTACAGGCAGGACTTACCGCTTCAGAATGCTAATAGTTCGGTCTCTCAGATAGACATAGTGAAGTACTACACTGGATACTTTAGTCGAGTTCTGGTGAACTCTTGTAATAACATTCCTAGGCAAAATAGAAAGCAAATCCCTCCTCCACAAAAAATACGTGATGCTATCATTACAGTGTCTTAAACAAATGAAGGTATTTATTTTTCAAATTCTGTGAAGCACACACAATAAATTATTATAGTTAAGGAAAACAATACAATTGAATGGTCGAATTTCGCCGTATTCATTTCAGTTCCCTATGGAGCAAGAAGATTCAGTCGAAGAGATCCGCTGCTAGTATGACGTTCGAGCTCATCAGTACGCCCAACGGCCCACAAAACCCAAGTTTCCTCGTTCTATAAACAGAAAATAACAAAAATTTGATTATTTCTGAATTTAATATAATGCTTAATTGTGCTTACTTTGATTGGCAAATCTTCTTTAGCATCACCAGTAACCAAAAGTCTAGTGAAGCTAACAGATGTAGTCCCATCCATCTGGTTCTCTGACATCGGCCCTTCGACCCAATCCTGTTTCTCGTCAAAAATGGCGTGTTTGCTTCCGTGACCGTGGCCGCCGTGAAAATCCTGTAGAGATGGTACAGAAATAACACTTCTTAATTTGTTCAAAAATTACTTTTGATTTTTTTAACATGGAAATTTATTTACGGATAAATAAGGTGTTCCGTCCGGATATACACCAGCAATAACCAAATCCGCCCCGGTCATATTTGGGAATACGGACACTCCAAAGCCAACATAACCTAGAGTAGCTGCAACAACGTCGAAAGCAATTTTATCCCCATTAACCTCGTAGCCCAGAACGTAGCGTGGATTTCTACTCAAAACTAATTCCTTTCTTGCATCAACACTGGCAAGAAATATTAAACCCGCAAATACAGTTTCGAAAATTCTTATCATATTTTTAAAGTGATGGATACTTTTTGAATGCGGCTGACGTCTAGAACTGGGAACGATTGATGTGGAAGAATAATATTTTCATCAATTTATACTACTTTTTTGGAATTATCGTTTCACTCATATTAAACATCTTTCATTATAACATGAAACAGATATCTCCAGACATTGAAATATTAAAATTTTCTCCTTTAGGTTGACATATTTAACTCAAAAACACACATGCCATTGTCAAAACCAATACTAAATTTACTTTTGTGCTCCGGGTTACCTTGTGCCAATTTACCAGACATAATTTTCATAAAATACATGTTTTCATCCCAATCCCAATACATGCAATTGAATGAACAATTTCAGGGTGAGATTTATTGTGTCCCCTATGAGGGTATGACTCGGAATTCAGAAATTATGGAACGATTTCAGAAAAGTAGTTTATCATTTGTTATAGTGAGGTCAAATTAATCGCGTATCTGTGAGTTGCGAAGGTGAAGTTAAAAATGTTTTCACTTTGCGTGGCCGTTCGGCATTGCGTTTATTCATGCATACGAGGCCAACTCCTTCACCGGAGTATTTCTGATCTCGTCGTATCACTTCATTAGGAAGTGAGTTACACATGCGAAGGTCCTGGCAGCTGACATCGGACATACCTGCCTGAGAGATCGAACCCCCACTATGCTACAACGGGGTGAAGAATGAATTGAAATTAATTTCTCTTGGTATCTCACAAAAGACTGGTTTTATTACTGATTACTTAATTACTGGCTATTGTACGATTATTAATGCGAATGCAATAAAACCAGCTAATGTCAAAGTAATGACATTAGCTGTGTTAACGATTCCACCAGAGGGGGGAGTGCTCGTGCTCTGGGTAGTTGTCGTTGTAGGTGGTGTAGTAGGTGGTGAACTTTCTTCAGTAGCCGGTGAACTTTCGTTTTCATCCGTGCTTTTGCAAACGCCAACTCCAACGGGTAAACCTAATTCTGGTGATTCTTCACACGAAGCATCTGCCACACATTGAACTACTGAGGATGCCACGATTGGAGTTTGCTTCGTGCCAACACAAGCTGAGCCAAGACTTGCAAAGCATTTGCTACTTGCGGCATTCCATTCGAAAACAAAATTTAAGTCTTGAGTCATTGCCCCATTGGAACATCCACACTTGAAATCTTCGTCACATATGAGTCCTGCAGCCTTGTCACAATATGTCTCGCTGTTACAAGTTTCACCAAAGGTCAGAGGTGATTTAGGTGGATCAACGACGTCACAGGCACCCAATCCAACCGGAAGACCAGTTGCTTGAACACAGGTCAAATCCGCGGCGCATTCTACTCCAGCAGCGTTTGGACTCTCAGGTGTTCCCACACAAGCGGATCCAAGTTGACCGAAGCACTAAAAGAAAAGTCGTTACAAATCATTAGTTATCATCGAACGTTAAACTTATTTACAATAGGTACTCAAAATGTAAGACATCGGACTGCAATTATATAATCCCAAAGGTTAGATCAAGTGCCCTGGCCATAAATTATAACCGATTTGAAAGATAATTTTGATGATTCACAGCTACAAAAGTAATATACAAATATGTAGAAAGCGTATTATTTGCAGTGCTTGTATGAGGATTTGGTACTCTAACTCAGCTTTCAGTCTACTCTATATTCCCTGCTCGGAAGCTTGCAACATAAATTCGTTCGAATCCAACAAATGATTGTTTATCCGGTCTTGGCTAAACGAATGCATGTGTGTACAGTGTTGGTAATATCGTTCATGTTTAGTCTTTCCCACTAGTTTCACCTTTTTCAGATTTACGTCCCATGCCAAAGAATACTGAAGAGTGCTGGTCACCGCCCCGTACGTACAAACACAGGTATTATCATCCCCGCATACTAAACCAGATGCCTTGCTACAGAGTGAAACACCAATGCAAGAATCACCAAACTCAGGTTGACCTCTGATTAAAGAAAATAGTCCAAGGAAAAGGACAGCAAAAATCTTTGAGCCTCCCATCTTTCTTTTGCAAAGAATAAATACTTGGAAAAACAATGAATGGTAGCAGTAACTAACGTAGAATCACTGTCAAATGCAGAAACTTAACTGACATTGACATTAACACGACTTCGTGGGATTTCAATCCGTGTTAAGCTTTTGATCCTCTGAAGTTCAGATAAATGATAGCAAATTCCCACCTGAAACACTTTACTGACGCAGTTCACCGTAAAATTGTGAGCTCATGATGTAAATTATTATTAAATTCTGAGCCTTACAACTTATTCCAATAGATTGTAATTTTCTACGTGCATACCTATTCGTAAAACTGTGAAATGCTACTGATAAGTGACTATCAGGAAGAGCTAAACAATAGCTCTCAGATTATAATTTTGCTAGATCACACTACCATTGTTTAAAAATTCTAAAAAAATTGTGAAATGTCATAATAAAATATTACCAGCTGCGCATCAATATTTGTAGTTCAACTTGCTGGTTTTGCCCCATCCCAGCAGCGAACGATTGATGGGTAAAATAACTATCCAAAGTTTGGCATTGCGAAAATGCAATTGATGCGTAGGCTTGTGTATCCAAAATCAGAGGCATTAATCTTAGATACTTAAAGCAAAAATCTAACAACAAGTCATGTATAAATGGAAGGGTTAAATTGAACCGGAAAAACGAGAAATTTTTTTTTTCCACAGGCTATAACGAAATTAACTGAAACTCGAGTCATCTAAACCTTTTTTGTTATTACGATTCCACAAAACCATTAATCATTCTGGCCCATTATAAGCACGGAATGTAATAAATGCGTACTCCATGAAAAGCAAATTAAGCTAACAAAAAGTGGAGCTCATTGGACTAACGTAGCACAATACCTCTATTTGGGTGGAGACATATGCCAAATCAATTTCTATTTTTGATAATCCAAACACACATGTCAGTGTTAAAATCAAATAAGAGCTCTAAAAACGGACAGCTGGTAGTAAAGATTTTTTAAGCATTCGAACTAATTTACACTATATATAAGTTAGAAGTATTTATTTATTTATTAAAGACAGCACCCGTCACGTTAACTCGTTAACCCGTACGAGCAGCCACGCTAACATTAAAGGCCCTAAACTTTTACCTGGGAATTAGTTAAATGAGAGAGAAATTGCACAGTACTAGCCAATAGATAGAATAATGTTAAACAATTTTCACGATCAAAGTTACTGCATTTGTTTGAATTTCTGGTTCTTGGAAATAATAGTGTGAAAGTACTAGATTCAAGAACTGAAATTCCTCAATAATAATTTTTATTTTGCCAGAATTATGTAGGTTCTTTTATTACATTAACATTATATGTTAAGCCTATCAGGTCATCTATAGGTTTTCAGATCAACGTCACTTTTTTATCAAAATGTCTCCATTCTTTGGTTTCGCTCAGTGGTTTGTGTCTTTGACTTTCTCTGAAAACTTCAATTCAAACTTGAGGAGAGTTCCTGTAAAATGAACGTAGCCCTATTACATTTCGAATTATGTAAACTACATATCTTAAGTTCGATCGCCCTAAGGATTTTCTCCGAAGGAGACCTAACATGGAATTTATAAATTCGTAGTTCATTTACAATGTGCATTATTGATTTCGATCCTAGGAAATAGCATTTGCTGATGTAAATGGCCGACGTAACTGCGTAAGCGGTTTGCAGAATGAACACATTTATTAGACTTCAGATAAACTGTCAAAATGACATCAGGTACTCTATAAAATAATAATGAGTTACGTGTTCCTAGTCCGATGCTCATGCCTCCGAACATCAAAGGAATGTATCGAAATTCGCTGACTAAACCTGAATGGTTTCGCATTAGGTTATCGAATTCAGATAATCTTGTAAATTGACAATCCGAGTAGTTTATGCGTACTTGAACCACAGAGTGACTGACACAAACATAAACAATGTAACTTTTTGATCAGACCACTTATTGTTCGAGTACAAAAATAGAGTGCTCGCTAATGCGCACACTTAGAACAAAAATCTTTGCGGAGAAGACAAAAGAAATATATTTCCGAGTTGAGGAATACTTGAGATTAATATCTACCCAGTACTACAAGAAGCGCTGATAATGTCTCCGACTTAAAATATTAATTACCTAGCATTTCTTCTAATTTTACCCAATGCACTATGCGACGGCATTTTAGTGTTATATGGAACGTACAAGATTGAACAAATATAATGTACGCTTGCAAATTTATTTCCGTTATTCTTCTGACAAACAATTTATTTGCTTTTACGCAAACTTTGAATTTCAATGCGCACGAGAGATTGATAAGTTTCATTATTCTAAACCAGGCAGAGCTAAAACATTGCGACCCAGTAATAATTCTCCCAAGAGATCAATCCCGACCGGGATATTTAGATAGTATATTTCCGCTTTCACCTCAACATATTTTTCTTCAACCTCGGTTGGAAGTACAATCGCAACTTAATGCGCTTAAAAGCCCACCCCAAAAATACAAGTTTAAATTTTCCAAGCCCTGCAACATTGTTCTATATTTTTTCGAACACAATATTCAGAATTTTGAGTTACTTAGGAATTTTAAGGATAACTTTATCCAAAACCTTCCAGGCGGATTTTTCAATACATACCACATAATATTAAGTGCTGTGAAATTGGAAACATACATTTCCCATGTTGCTGCGGAGAACCATCCTATGCCTGAACTTTTGTTGCAAATGCATAATTTACTGTTTGTTTTAGAAAAAAATCCATCAAGTTTTGATTTATTTACTACCGATACTTCAGTAAAGTCAAGCATTCAGTTGGGAACTTTCCTCATGAATAAAACTAAAAATAATTATGTTTTCACCCGCAAGTCTCTTTTTCCTGACAGATGGAAAGATTACCAGGGAATGCCATTTAGATTAGCTACGACACCAGACACGACACAAAGTCAAATGGAGGATTATCTACGGACAAAGGAATTCAACACGTAATCTCCTAATACATTTATATAAATTATAATGATTATTGATGAGTTGCATTCAGCTGGTGTACTGTACCTTCGAAGTTATCCACCCACGAATACGCTACTTTAGATGTATACAAGGTTTAGACAATTTGAGAATAAAAGTACCTGGACAATTATTTAGAGAAGCGTTAAAATCATACTCGGCTCTTTGTTGCCAGTTACATTTCTCTACATTTCTTAATTTCACTTCACCTTTCACTTTCCCTGTAGAAAGTCCGAACTAGGGTGAAACTTTGTAACCGTAGAAAAATAAGAGAAGTCGTGGATGAATTGAGTAATGTAGTTGTTTTTGGGCATGCGAATACTTTCGGAATGTTAGTAAAGTAATGTTACCATATTCTTACACTAACATATTTTTTGGCGTTTGCAGATATGCTATAGTTGGGACTTACGAGTTACTCCGATATATCAATGCAACTCCGTATATTCTTACTGTGAAATCTGGTATTTACATGTATGGTCGAAAGACTAAAAATGGAACTTGGATTGGCATGATTGGTGAAGTACTTGCAGGAAGAGCCCACGCAACTACTTCTGTTCAAATTATTCCAGAACGAGCCGAAGTTATGGACTACACTAAAATCTACTTTTTCACTTCCACAGTTTTTATTTCTGCCCTATCGAAGAAAGCAGGGCCATCCGGAAATGTAGAATTCTTGGCAAATCCTTTCAGCCCAATTGTTTGGCTCGCTATTTTGATTACATTTCTCACGATCTACGTCACACTTGTTACGAGGTTTTTGGTCAAACCAAGCGTCGGCTCTGGAAAGATATACGTCGACCTTCTCTTAATTCTGAACATTACGCTTAGACCAATCATGGATCAACCTGGTGATACACCTTCTTTGACCCGAAGGCTTCAAAATGATCTAACTCGCTTCATATTTTCATGTTGGCTTATTAGCTTGATTAGCCTGAGTTGTGCCTACAAATCCAAACTAATCTCTGCACTCCTCACTCCAACCTATGAAAATCCGCCCAAAACATTTTCAGAACTTGCAGACTCCAAATATGGTATCGGTTCTATTTTGTACAATGAGTCAACAATTGGAGACAGTTTTCGAGGATTGCATAACAAAATTGGCAAGGAGGTTGAGGAGCGGGTTAAACCGTACGACCCGAGAGATCCAACGGTGAGACTGATTTATTCTGATTATTCTAAACAAACTTGATGTCTGACGGAATTCTAAGTTGAAATCCTTTTTGTATGGTGTTATATCAATTCATCTCAAATTGTTCACCGATTCAAATGATCAGTGACCATATCAATTACACCGTAACTTGTTTTTGTGGTCTAAAATATTGGTACATTCTTAAAATAACTAGATTGGGCTCCAGTGGTTGGGCTATATGGTCATTAACTGTCCTGTAATGAAAATGCTTAAACTTTACACGATAGGTCAATTTTTCCGTATTTGGTTGCCATACTATAAGCAATTTAATTTATGGCGCAGTGCTATAGAATTACGCAAACGAAGAAGGAGGTCTGCTTGGGGATAAGGGCGTTTATTGAACCAATTGCCTACAACTTCTTAACCGATGAAAATGGACAAAGTCGTTTTCGAATTTCAACGGACTCTCTATTTCCTATTGCAGCGGCCATGGTACTACCGAAGAAATTTCCACACGTGAAACGTTAGTGGAATTACTCCAGAATTAATTTAATATATACTCATTGTATCCTTAAATTTCCAATATTTCAGAACTGTTGAGTCGAGTTATCGAAAGAATAGAATCTCAAGGACTACTCGACTACTGGATTAAACAAGGAAGCGAGGTCAGCAGGGTCAGAGGACAAAGACTATCAAAACGGGTTAAGATAAATGCGAATAAAGCTGGCGACACATCAGGAGATCAGGAGATTCAACATTTCGTTTCAATCTTAATGTTTGGACTTGGAATTTCGTTTGCATTTTTCATTTCCGAGAATATTTCGAAAATATTTCATGTTAGTAAAACAAAGTTCTCCCATTTAATCTCCATACTTGTCCAATGTAAAAAATATGAAGTTCTCCATAAAGCTCTGCCAAGACTTCAGCTTACAAGGAAGCCAAACGTTTAAACTGAGTGTAATATTTGCCATTTCTGAATGCAACGGCAAATGCAATGTTTCAGTATTGTGTGCTTAGTCAAATGTATAATAAAGTTTTGATTCATTGGAATTAATAACAAAATACAACTAATTTTTGAAGGCATTATTACTACCGAGCACAATCAAACCATACGGTCTTGAGTATATAGTCAACTATTGTCTGCAGTAATATTCCCGAGATTAATCTAAATTAAGCAGTAGTCTAACAGCCCGCTAAAGTGGGTTTCTACTGTGCCCTTGTCCACTAATATTACAATCTACGATTACGATTACGATTACGATGTATTTGAACGTTGTGGAATAGAAGGAAAATAATAATAATAATAATTCATTTAATAGTCGAATGGCTACTAGTTTAGCAAAATGGGTTGCTTGAATTGCTCGGAGAAAGTTTAGAAGAAAGAGTGAAAACATTCTCACAATCAGTCATTCGATCATTCGAAGCTTAATAATGCTATCTTTGCTACTCAATTCGTCAGATATCGCAGAACTAGATTAATATAAAATTGAAATGATCAAAACTTGAAAATAATTAAGTCTATTTTAGCATTGGGCGAGACACGGTACTCCTCTCCGCTTTGTTTTGGTGGGGGAACGATCCTTGGGTCAGATATGCATAAGTGGATGCTTTCAAACGCTTTTCCCAGCAGAATATCTCTGTAAACTTCTATCTCGGAGAGCTTCATACTCATTCGTTTCCGAGAAATAAGAGGACATGTAACTATAGTACATAGAGCCAGACATTGATATTTTAGACCTTACTATTTTGCTGAATTGTGGAACATTTCTCCACATTTAACAAAATTGTTCTTTGGTTAAGATAGTGAAACAAGTAATGGAACAAACAAGGTCAAGTTCAATATATTGTGTCCATTGGATTGAATCGCAATTCAATCGTCATTCATACATTACAATTGTTAGGCTTATCTGGAATGAACAGAAACAGAATGAAATTTGAAATTCGATTAGTCATGTCCATTCAATTCAATATAATGTTGTCGACACAAGTGCACTTTCGGAAAGGAGTTAAAGCAGAGAATTTCAGTTTTCTTTCGGAGAACTTGATTGCAATCCGATGTTTGACGAAGCAATTAGACAACTGGTGATTCTTAGTCAAAATACGTCGACCAGTCTAAATCTAACCGTGGACTAAGGAGGAGCGCAGGCAATGGGAATTACTTTACCAGAAGATCGTAAACAGCCCTCGGAAATCTCATTAAACTTAACCTACTTGAATTGATGCACAATGGTATCAAATAAAACTTTTGACCAAATAAAATACGCCGTTCAGATTGGATTGTACCTATTCTGCATTCCATACAAATGGTCAAATAGTTCTGGTACGCTCACAGCACCGCACTGGTTCATGATATTAATTTGGCAAACTATTATGTTGACTTCGATCACACTTCACGGTTTCATTGCTGCTGTTCTTTCTCTCAATATTCTCACATCCTATATGACACCAACAGAAGTCATTTTAAGTTTGTTTATACTCTCAACGCTATTGATAGTATGTTCAAGTCAGGTCACCATCTTAATTCTTCGAGAAGACTTCCAACAGTTCTTCAATAAACTTGTTAGATTCAACTTACAACTCGGTAAGCCACTTTAGTTGTGTGTGTTTGGTAATATTTTTGTGTATAGTTTATTTTGAGTAATATGTATTCTGGTTAAAATTACTTACGGTTATGTAACTTACAGTACCTGTCTTGTTAGGGCGTTGTATTTTAATAAATTGAATTGAATTGAATTGAATTTAGATTAATATTGAGATTATGTAGTGTAATGAACTTTTAAAAATTTAAGGCTATAGATACAAACTAGACTTGACTGCAAAAGATGAAATCACTAAATTTGGAGAATCGGCGATATACCTAATTTTGTGCACATTACTTTTTGGGCCACCTGGGATCGTAATTCTACTTCAAACGCAAAAGAATATGTTCAAATACATTCGTTTCGAAGATATCAGATACAACATAGTCCTAGGATTTTTTGTCTACCCTGCAGTTATTTTGGACTGGTTAATTGTTTACGTGCTTCTAATGACCGCCCTCGCTCACGTTAGCAGCATGTACTTCTGGCTGCAACAATTTTGGTGAGTTCAAACTAACCCATTGTATCCTTTGTAGCCCCGATATTTTTAAAAATGTAGACTTTGACCCTATTTCACAGTTTCGAACAAATATTGCAATTACTTTCTTCAAAATTCTATTATTTTCGAAAATGTCGTCCAGCTTGCAATGCAACGCACACACTTCACGGGAAAATTTCCTCGAGTATCTTGTAGCCTTAAGGCTCCTTAAGTTCCATGTTTATAATGTTGACACAGTATAAGTCAAACTCTGACCTCCCCGTTCCTTTTTTATTTAGACAAAATTCTCAATTGTCACAAAACCAAAAGCCGGCCGTGACGGATAAAAGACTCTTCGTGGTCACTGCTGTATTACAGTTAACTTTTTGTACTGACGGATGTCACAAACTTTTAGTAAAAGTTTATCTTGTTCCATCCTACCGAAGACTTCCCATAAGGTGTGTAACGTGTCCATTCCCCAAAGTTTGAAACAAATAGTGAAGAATGAGTGGATATTATATTGATAATACAGCGAAGAGCTCTTTAATTTCCTAATTTATTTTGGTTTTACAGTCGGAATGCTGGAATTTCACTTCTGCGGAAAATCCATGCCCGAATGGAATACCGTGGCATTCAGTTACTTCATGTACACAGCATGAACATAGCAGCACATATACTTCCAATATTGATTGTAGCTGCGCTCGCAAACATAATTACTGCTTCGTATACTGTTTTAAGACTTGAACAAACATGGAAAACGAATACTCCTGTTTTAATAGGCGTTAGCGGAGTTGGAATTATAATTTCAGTAGCATTGAAAATAATTTTACACTGTACTTGGAACACAACAAAGGCATCCATAGAATTTCCTTCACATTATTTTAGGACTTCACGAGTTGGTATTTTCGCCAAACAATTTCTTCGCTCGTGCCCTCCAATAACTTTTCGTGTAGGTTACTTATTCGTTGTTTCGAGTCAAACTTCCCTAGACTTATTAGGCCTGGTTGTTGTTAATATTTTAGGAAGTCTTCTGATTGCATTCTAGAGCACATGAAAATAGCATGCATTGTATAAACAAGTTCTAGCGCTAGTCAAATTGTACTTTAGAGTTGTTCACGTTCATTATTTAATTCAATAAATCATTATAAACATTTGATAAATGCATGAGAAATTAATGAATGGTTACAGAGAATTCCATTTAAACCCAACAAGTATTTTAGTTTAATAAATAATTACATAATTCATAAAAACACATTAATTAATTATGGATCGGAGATCTTCAAGTATGAAACAGTGTTTGAGAAGGGTGTCTTTTATTGGATAATAATTTAGGTTCTTTACGGTGACCGATTCTTCAGATACAATTTCCAGAACTTAAACCGCATCCAGGATCAATGCTAGTCCCATGCAATGCAAATATGTGACAATGACAACCGGTAGCCATCGTATGACCGACAGCCATTCTAACAACAAATATGACAACCCCAGACCATATTTGCCAGTTCGTCACGAGCTGATCAGACCGTGAATGAAGGACGACGAGTGAAAATACTACATAATGATTACGTCATGTGCCTTAGAATCTGAGCCCGATATTTTGTAGAAACTTGTACATTTATCGTCATTACAGCATTCTTGGTAAAATGCCCAAAATGAATAAAATTTCGACACCCCGGGAGCATATATTTCCAAAAATCCGAAATTTTGCCTACTCAGGACAAAAGTGAGGCATCCAATTTGAAAATAGTAGTATCTGATTCTGAGGTCAGAAAAAAAGTTTTCATTGTCAATTTAGACATGTTTGTGTAATGCAACGGAGTAATGAACATTACTGGAATGTTATCGCAATTATTGCAATAACCTGTCTTGCACGGGATGTTGCCCTGTCGCCTCGGAAGAGACTCGAGAAAATTCCGTACAAATTGTATATCTTAATTTTTAGTGCAGCTCATATTTTACAGGGTTAGATGGAATTAATTATGAACCACCCTGTAGTTTAGGTACACCTTGCCCATAGTACAAGTGAAAAATACTGTATCCTTGACTTTGAAGGAGCATCTTATTCACTCGCGGGAGAATAGAACAAAATCAAATTGATCAATAATACAAAATACGAAATTCATTTCAAAAGTCAATTTTTATGAATTCTGAGTTTTCATAATTAGTTACATTTTTCAAAAATAAAAATGGAAGTTGAGACTGATCACGAGACCGTAGTTTCTGATATTCCAGAAGTACTCAGTCCAGAGAGTCCAAATACTCCAGAGAATTCCCCAAAGAAATCTTGTGTGAATTGTAATGTTGAGTTTGAGAGAGAAGAAGATCAAGTCACAGAATTTTTAGCAGTTTTTTCAGACTGTGAAAGAAATGTGTCATTATCTGAAGCACTGGGTTCAGTTTTTGCACTCAGAAAACAAAAACAGCAGCAGGAACCCCCTGTTGTGCCAAATATGCTTCAAATGTGTGTAAGATGTGCAGAAATTTTAGCAACACTTTATAAAGCTTACGTAGAGTTAATGGAACAGTCAAAAGCCACGGCTTACTTAACTCGTATCATCCGTCAAGTACAACTTTGGCATATTCAACATGGACATACGATTCCGGCAGATACACGATATGCCTCGAAAGAAGAATCTGAGTATCGTTTCGTCAATTCGGTTCTTGCCGTGGAATTTGGTGAATCCACGATAATGAATTATGAAGGAGATGATGATGACGATGAGGATGTAATCAGTGAGGACGACATTCCTATCTCTGCTCGTAAAGCATTTCGACGTAGAGGTGAAATTAAAAAAATATATGTTTGTATTTAAACTAACCTAAAATCACTCATTAATTGACGTGCAGATGTTTTTCGTATAGAATGGGTTGACTTTCCAATTGGCACTGGGGAGGTTCCTCCACATGGTAGAAAAGGAATAAACTCTAGATGAAAAAGAAATCATTAAAGGACCATTTTATTAATTTTATTTTATTCACACTACGATACAAAGGCCAAAAGAAAGGGAACACATTCTGCACGAAAAATACGAGGATGATCAGCATAGTCTAATGCTAATGAAAAATGTCAATAATGAGAATACTAATGAGAGTAAACTGATTTCCGATTATTTTCATTCAGAATCGTTAGACAACAGCCGGATACAGGACGACAGTGATGATGAAACATTAATAATAAGCCCAAGAAAAATCACCGAAACTGAAATCAGAACTATTCCAAAGAAACGGAAAATAATAGACCAGGAGGAAATTGAGGCTGACGTTCAGGAGGATAATTTATCTGAAGAATTTCAGAACCGTTCCAAATCCAAACGGAAATCTTCAGTTCCCGTGAAATTGCTAACTTTAGATGACCAATCTATTACAGGAGATGACGAGGACTCAGGTATGAGAAAAATACGTGAACCCAAGAGTGGTAAATATAAGTTTTGCTGAGTAAAGTATAAGTAATGAACTGTACTCAATGTGACAAATTAATTAATTCTCTGAATAGTGTCACTGGACAGCATAAAGAGGAAACTTATTCGAAAGCGCGGTAAGCGTAAGGCCAGTCTGTCAAGAGCAAAGAGAATTACTGCTCGAAAACAGAAAAAGAAGACAAGGCCTGTGGGGAGAACTGAAAAAATCCAGCTTCCGAGTGAGGTGCCGGAGACACCAATTATAGGAGACTTGAGCGAAACCCAAGATGTAGTGGTGGACGGGAGTGACATTTTAAAACCTAGTATTAATGTTCGACCCAAGTTAAGTTCTAAAAAAGGTAAAGCCCATATGGTAAAAGTGCCAAAGATAGATTGTCCACATTGTGACACTAAGTTCATTTATCACTGGATGCTGGAGAATCATATTCTTTCCGTACATGAGGAAAAACCGCCATTAGACTGTGCTATTTGCGGGCTGCAATTTTTTAAAGAGGATCTTTTGACCAAACATACTTGCATCGCTTTAGAACTTCAGGAAGAAGAAAGGAAAAAGCGTCCCCATAAATGCAGCCAATGCGGGAAGACATTTCTCCTGTTTAAGCACGTGAAACAACACTACAAATGCCACGATGAGGGTAAACCATTTCAATGTACTCAATGCCCTTCAAGTTTTAAATCAGAGAACTTTCTACGATTTCATGAAAAACTCCATACAGAAGAGAAGAGCTGGCAATGTTCGATATGCGGGAAGGTTTTCCACGTGAAGAGGAACTTAACGATTCATATGGATATCCATGAAGTGGAGAAGAAAGTAAGTTTATTACTATTTCAATGAAATGTTAGAGAAACGTTTTAAAGATTCTTTGATAAATCGTTTATTGGATTTTGCAGTACCTGTGTTCGCAATGTGGCGAGAAGTTTGCACAACAGAAGGCTCTTCGACGACATATTAGTGCACAACATGACACTAACCTTAAGCACAAATGCCCAATTTGTGGTAAAGGTTTTAAAAGGAAAGACCATATAAAACAACATTTAAGCTCGAAGGTTCATCCAAGGCCAAACTCCGAAGGTAATATTGCTGAGAACACCCCCAGCGGAAACACTAAGGGTAGGGGTGTAAAATCCGCTCCGACTGCGGCCCTTGGTCATCCTGTTAGTAATATTTCATCTCCGGTGTTTATAAAACACGATGATTCTCAAATATTTCATATACAACCTCCTGGTGGTATTACACAAAATCCTCTATTTCATCCAATCCCCCACTCACATTTTCTGACCGGCTCTGCATCTTCACAACCTAGTAGTCAGCCCCAAAATCCAAGACCTGCCCCAGATTTCGCCTTCTCAGACTTTATTTCATTTGAGTGATTGTTTGGCTTCATCAAAATTTGTAAAATCCATTTTTTAAACCATCGTATACAATTTTTTACCTGTATTTGAAAGATATGAAATTATTTATGTCTGTTTATTTTGTTGTTTTTAAAGAGCATAGTGCAATAGAAATCAAAAACGTACTTTCGAAATAAAGTAAGAAAATGTATGAAATAATACGTCGCTCTTGTTCTTGAAAAATGCTTAACTTTCCAACTCGTGTGCCAAGGTTTAGAATGGAAATCGATTTTTTTTCTTAAAGGATGGTAACATGATGTCCTCGATCATCGCTTGACTGAAACAAAGAAGTTAGTTGATTGACTTGAAACTAGCCAGGCAGTGATAATGGATAGTTAGATAAAAACTTCTTTTATGTTGTCAGTATTTTCAGAATAAATCGCTGTAAACGTGTCTGACCTACCTATACCGCGCCGCTCTTAAACTTTGCTCCATTGCTCCATTCTACAGCCCAACCAGGGGAAGTGGGAGAAAACTTGATATGTACATTCAAGGAAAAAGGAAGTTTAAACTAAAATTCATTTCGACCCACCTCTGACCACAAAACCTCAAACACTATCTATTCTAAAATACGCAAGCTCCGTTGCGTGTATTGTAGATTGAACTTGAATCCGAATAAAATTCCTTACAAAACGCTCATCTCAAGTTTTCTCCGACTCCGCCTGGTTTTGTTGTACAGGCGGGGATCAAAGGTTATGAGAGACCCTGCATAAGCCAAGTACAAGCACTACTCTGGTCAGATTGTATCCAACAAATAAATACGTACCCTATTTGAGGATACGAACAAGTAAACGAACGAGTAAAGGGTGTCTTTTATGTATGGAGACTTTTTTTGTGACCTTTTCTTGGTATGCAAAGAATTTTGTTTACTGAGAAGGAATTTTTTCTACTACGCAGTAAGCGATTGCCTTTCAGATTTTATCGATCATTTCGAGTCAGTTTGTCTAGACAAATGATGGTGAAGAAAAACTCACAGGAAGTCGCAAAACACATTTGCCACTTGTATGAAAACAAGTTCAAATTTGATCGGAAAAAGACCGTCAAATATTTTTTTAACGAAGGAAATTGTCGAAGCGCAATTTATCGTATACTACATATGTATGATGAGTGCGGTAGTGCACTTTATAAAAAACCAAGTGGCCAATCTCTGCCTGTGGCCACAAAGAAAGTGGTGAAAGCGGTAGAAAGTTTGCATATGCGGATACCGGACATCTCAACCCGTGCTGCGGCTAAGAAAACCGGAGCATCACGATCGGACCTGTGGGTAATTAAAGCCAAACGGTCGGGCTTTAAAACAGGCAAAGTAACAGCTGCACCAAAAATAGGTTGAACGGTTAAAAAAATTGCCAATAAAGGTTGTCGAAAAGTAGTTGAGAAACGGTCACCCGTCGATCCATCAAAGTCTTTAGTGATAAACAATGAGACAAATTGTATTATTCACCCGGTAGTGTGAATGGTGTCAAGTTTAACTAATGTAGAGATAAAAAAAAATTAGACCCGAAATATAAATTTAAAAGTAAGGAGAAATTTCCTAAAAAGTATTTGATACGGCTGGCGTTAGACGAAAAAGGAGCGATTTCGAAATCGTTAATTATTAACAAAGATTTGAACCCGAAGATATACATGAAGGACTGAATCAACAAGAGGTTGATTCCCTTCATTGAAAAAAATATATTTTTTTTTGGCCGGTTGCCGAAACATTCCATTACGCGAAAAATGTTACGACATTCTTGTCCGAGAAAAAAGTAGATTTTGTGGGAAAAGTTAACAATGCCCCAAATGTGCAGTAAGCCCGCTTTATTGAGAAGTTCTGGGCCTTAGTTAAACGCAAATACTCTAAAGTTAAAAAAACACCAAAAACATTGAAATTATTCAAATCGGTTATTACGCGACAAATAAAAGAAGTAGCCGCGGAGAGTGGAATTGATCTAATGCGAAGGGTGAGACAAAAAATTCGGGCCATAGGAAGGCAAGGTGTTTTCGCACCACTCCAAGGATGAATTTACAAGGTAATTGGTTCCTCTATTTAATAAAAATATTAACATGACCATAAGTCAGAACGGAGTAGTTCAAAAATTGATTTTAAGAAAGTCTCCATATAAAAGACACCCTTTATAGTGTAGAATTTTATTATTCTCAATTATTTTCAATAAAACAACACGCAAATCACGCAATCCTTTGGTATAGTATTAGACTATGATTCGATCATTAAAGAAATTCTTGTATGTTTACCGAAATCTAACACTTTATAAACAAAATAACGGAACCCCCCGGGAGGATATCACCGGGACAGGGCCATAATTTTGGTTCTTAACTAATTTTACATACTAACATTACTAACACTCTCGTACTAACATTGAACATTTAAACAAATTACAAATGCAGGAGATCAGAATATTGAAATTCCGATGAATGGTGAGTTAGAACCATGTTTGGCTGGCCAGAATATTCTGAACTGCTAACGGGCACTGGAATTCCATTTCCAGGTAGTGGTACTGTAAATGACTCAATTTCATTTTTGGTTTCGAATTCGGGAATCTCCGAAGTATCTTGATCCGGAGTATCCGAAATACTCAAAGTCGAGCTGTTCGCACTGGCTCTAGCTGTGTCGACAGCACTAATTCCACGACTTCGAATGCTGGCAACTAGTTCTCGAGGGTGAACTTTTGAATTGAGATGTTGAGTGACATTATCCCTTCGTTTAAATCCTTTCCCACACAGAGGACACTTGTACCGAAGATTATTTTCATGAACTCGAGTGTGTCTGACCAGAGCTTTGTGTTGGGCAAATTTAACCCCGCACTGCGTACACAAATATTTTTTCTCTTCCAAATGGATGTCCATGTGTTCCACTAATCTTCTTTTTACTTTAAATACCTTTCCACAGATAGAACATTGCCAACTCGGTGGTTCTTGGCAATGAACTTTCTCATGTTTAGCAAGATTTTCAGCTATTTTAAATGTTAATTTACAGTCCGGATATGGACAACAAAGTACCTCATCACTGTCGTGAGCGGCACAATGACGTGTAAAATTTCCACGATTTATAAGCATTTTTCCACAATATTTACATTTGTATGGCTTAAATGCTCTGTCGGATTCTTGAACATCTTTTGGAATGCAGACATGACTCTTGTAGACATCATCATCAAAACATAGTAATCCACACTCTTCACATTCTTTGGGTTTCTGTTTTTCATGAACTGAAAGGATATGATGATTTACCATCCATTGATAGGGAAAGCACTGATTACACTGTTCGCAAGGGATCTGCGCTGGATTGTAGGCCACACGTCTGTGTTTTTTTCGGAGAGGCCGAGGATTTGGAAGTGGACTTTTTGGATGGTCTGGATCTTCGTCGCCTTCATTGTTTTCGTTCGTCTTCACAGAACGCGGAATAATTCTGGCCGGTTTCTTTTTATGGGATTTGGGTTTAATATAGCGAATTGTTCCGCCGATCTTCTTTAGTTTCTTCTTTTTGTTAGTTTTAAGTGACGGTTTAGAACGTTGCCCAAATATAGAATTAGCAAGTGCCACAATCCTTTCACTCCTTCTGACATTTGAAGCTAAATAAAGCAAATTAATATTAGATAACCTGCCCCAAAATGAAAATTACTGGTGGTAATATGTAGTTTTGCTCACCGTCCTCAGAAACCCCCGTGTTTGTCAGGGAATGTTTTATGGGGTTTGCATTTTTTCTTCGGCTAGTTTTCAACGGGGCAGTCGTGGCATCATGGTCATCAAATTCTTCAGTAAGAATTTTTCTCTTCTTTGGAACAGTCCTTATCGTTTGGTGCTGATGTCCGGTCAATGCGTTGGCAGTCACCTTAGAAAATGAATAATTGCATTGGTACGGATTAATTGATTATAATGCACACAAATTCTCTCAGAAGGGAAACTTATCACATAAACGTCACACTTCCGGCTGAATTTTTCAGGTTGCCTATTATTGTGTCCAGAGGTTACAGTGATGTCAGTGCCTCCTCATTACGATTTACGAAAGAAAGGAAAGTTTTCTGGATTTCGCTCACACTGCTGTTATTTCAAGTAAAACTACTTCGGGACAACTATTGCATGCGCCAATTCAGATTAACTTTTCGTAAAACACAAAATTTGAGGAAATAATGTTACTCTATACCTACCAATTCACCCGGTTGACCTTCTGTGAAATCAACAGTGAGTAAAGAATTGACACCATTCTCGAAATCATCAAAGTCATCCCCTTCGTCCATCTCGTCAATGTTACTCTCCTCAAATTTGACCCGAGTGATATCGACACCGTGACGGTTCTCTTGGCCATCCTTGACTGACCCTTGCGCCAGCCCTTGTTCCTCTTCATACATTCCCTGCCTCAAATGCCAAATATGAGCCTGTCGAAGTACTTTAGCTAACATTCCATTTGCTGCCGATAATTCCATCAGTTCGACGTAATTTTTGTACAGATTTGCAACCACTTCTGCACACTTTGTACACATCACTACACTACTATTAAATTTAAATTCATTCTGACCTCCCACACTGTTCCGACCTCTGCAAATCTTATTTGGATTAAGTGTAAAGACTGAATTAAGCGCTTCGAACAGAGTCACACTCCTCTCACAGTCAGAAAAACAAGCCAGGAATTCCTTGACTTGGTCAGAATGTGACCTTGACCTCACGTCACTTGTGCTTGAAGTCGCAGGTTCATTGTCCGTAATACCTTCAAAGGGGGTGTTGCAATTGGCACAGGTTTCCGCTACACTGATCACCTCCATCTTATGCCAGAGTCACTGTTAAATTTAAAAAGTACTAATTAACCTCTACACAGACAGAATTCGTTAAACAATTATCGTCATCATCGTAAAAGATAAATATTTTGGATACGGACTATTTGAATTTAAGCGCTAGAGAATTGCACAAAAATAAGGTGATCCTTTCTTGCTAGTAGCGAAAGTAAATGCCAGCACAGGGTGGTTCATATCATAAGTCGAACATTCTGATTCCCAGGAAAAGTGAGATATACATTATATTTCATAGCTTCGTAGAATTGAAAGAGCCGTAGATAGTTCAAATCCTATTTTTTTAAGCTTCGAGAACGCGACAAACAGAAGCGATGACCGGCTCAAATGACGTCAAACAAAATGAGCTATGATACTAAAGAGCGATAATTTTATTTACTGAACAGTTTTATTACACCGATAAGTTACGAGAAATGTATTTATTTGCGGTAAAATTTTCCTTTTTGTGTTTGTGTTGGTGCTTTAGACTTTTTGACTTTTGGATTTCCAGTCTTCGGGGTTCCCTTTTTATTATTGTCAGGTTTTTCAAAATTTCTGTAAAAGGAATAAATATTATTAGCAAATATTATTTCAAGTCTTCACTCATTATTCATAAATTGCTTTACTCTTCACAAAATGTAATGATTCGATGGTAGACTTCGGGAGAAACATCATTCTGATCAGCAAATTCGATAACGTCTGTCACATTTTCAACCGTAAGGACATTGTCCAAAGTCGCGAGCAGGTGCTTTTTGAAAAAATAAATGCGATATTCTTCTGCAAGTAGGAATAGTTCCTTCAACATGCCAAAATTCCCAACAATGTTGACTTGACCCGTGTACATGTACTCGAGTATGGAATTCATTGTGTCGCAGCCAATATTGTCAAATTTTAGTAGGATTGGTTCCGCCGATGATTTGATTCTGCCGGCATCATCCATTTTTGAATGTTCTTCAAGTAAACGAGCGAAACCCGGAGAGCGTGCTGAAAATTTTGTGCGAAAAAAATTTAAGCAAAATAAATAATGGAAACGTAAATAAATACCTGCTAATAATCCCTTGTGTGACTTGAACGTTTTTCCACCCGCCTCAATTTTAACATCCGGAGGTTTTGCAAGCCAAAGGTCACCATATAGTTTGTCACTGCTTTCTAAGGTCTTCTTTGGCATGTAAAGCCGCTTAAATTCATTTCTTTCTTTCTTGGGAACAACTACGACAATGTCCATCTGCAAGTGAAAGCATGCACCTTTTCCCAGTTGATTCTTGTTCTTTATTAAAGTCTCGTAGGATACAAAACGGGAGAAACGAAACTTGCGGCAATAGGTTTTACCTTCCCCTACTATCAGTTCTGGAGATGCTATGAGAGTGTATTTCGAAAATTATGATCAAAGTAACTAAAAAGTTTGATTATCTTGAAATTAAAATATACACTGAGATGCTACAAAAGCTGACTCATCGTCAAGTAGTTGGAGATTGCAGTGAACTCTGGCCGTATCCTCAGGATCTTCCCAACGTATTTCCTCAACGCAAAGTTGTGGTTCAATGTACTTTTCACCACTCTTGTCTTCCTTGCAAGTGAACTTCAGACGCCTTCGATTATAACGATAGTGAAAAAAGAATGATTCTAACATGTAAGAAGCATGAATTACAACGTCCGATATACAGGGTGGGCCGTAAGTAAGTGCCCCCTTTTGAATAGATGCTGCCGGGCCACCCGTTGTCGGATTTGTATGCGGTTTGGTTTCCTGGATAGCCCCTGCGATTTAAAAAAGGATAGGTATCTCACCTTTACATGACCTGTCACTAACTAGCGGCAACGTGCCACGTTCTATAAAACATTTTGAATAATTTTTCAAAATTTAAAAAAAAAACAATTTTTTTTAATTTTTTTTCAAAATTTTTCAAATAAAGTTAACTTTTTTTTTCAAAATTTAAAAATAACACATTCTTTTTTGAAAAATATTCGAAAACTTGTAGAGGTTGAAATTCAATCGAAAATTGTGGCCAAAAAATTATTCCGCGGTTGGAACGGGGTTCCCGATTACACATGTCGAAATTCTCTCATGCCAACCCAGCAAATTGCGTTTTTTAAGCTAATTGGTCATGTTGCCGTTAGTTAGTGACAGGTCATGTCAAAGCGAGATACCTATCCTTTTTTAAATTGCAGGGGCTATCCAGTAAACCAAACCGCATACAAATCCGACAACGGGTGGCCCGGCGGCATCCATTCAAAGGGGGGCACTTACTTACGGCCCACCCTGTATTAAAATTTACCAGAGAGCGGAACGTTTTACTACAAATCCACAATCAAATGAATACGAGATTGTATGTTTCGTAGTATTTTTTTCAATTGACAATTTCTCATCCTCTTTTGGTGAAATTGCATCCAAGCAAGTGAATATGAAATCCGTTGGAGCGTCGAAGCAATAATGCTCTTGGTTGACCTTCAAATTTTTGCAAAGTACGAATGCAAATATTAACGACGACGAAAAATTAGGATTCCTGAATTATGGTTTCATTTTCATCGCTTACAGTTACTTTTGGTTTGTTCGGCTTGATTTCTGTAACGACAATCCTGGGAGAGGGGGTGATTAACCTTATCTGTGGCGGAGTTTCCGCAAACGTTACACGACGGGGTTTAAGCTCCAATTTGTATAATTCTTCAAATTCGTCCTCGTCATTGTCTTTTTCATCTGCACCCACACCATCATCAAAATCACTTCGATGAAACATAGCTGTTTCAGATTCCATAAACAATAATCGGTTTGCGTCGATGATAGTACTTCTACCAGGAATAGTACAAGGAGTACAAGTTCTCTTGTACTATTCCAAACTTCACAGCCTTTTGCTGAATAAAGACTTGTTTCCATTTGCCAAATTTTAAACAATTCGGGGGCTATGCCAATAATACTGAGCAAAAGTAGTCAATACAACGATAGTGCAACTTTAAAACAGTTCCTGAAACAAGAAACACTCATTCATGCCCGATTGTACCAACCAAGATTATTTGACCATTCCCAATCGTCTATCTTGCATCGCATATCTGTTCTTCTTGGCAGTACCTTACTGTTCCCCTGTATTCCCTCCTTTAGAACGTAACTACATTTATAACACAATTTCCTTACATTTGTACATATGAATTTAATTAGAAAGCAAATAATCTAGAAATCTGAATTATTCACACGAAATGGAATTTTGATAAATTCAAGACGAGTAAACACAATGGAAGATTTACAAATATTGCTCACCTTACTCCCTTATAATGACCCAGCGAGCAGTGGGCTGGGCATATTGTAACTTTTGCTTTCATTCTAAGGATAATACCGATGGGAAGAAATATATAATATTTTAAAAACCGACTAAGTAGGTCACGCCCACTACCTTAATTATTTTGTCCATCATTAAATCAGGAAAATAGAATCCCACCCGTGTGCTTACGAACTATACGTACTAACTTTGTTTAACTTGACATGACAACATTCAAGCCTATAACGGGGTTAGTCGGATACCATCTTGGGTCATAAGGGGGTATGGAACAAGTCTCAGTGTTCCTAGATCTACTTCAATTTAAAAAGATGCCGTCGGATTTGTATTCAAAAGTAGTAATTTTCCGTAACCCTTAACCATTTCAAAAAACAAACCGGATTATGTTGTATAATGCAAAAATGCTTCACGTTAATACTCATTCACGTAATTATATTGAATCCTGCATCGCTTCGTTACGAATAATTCGATTCATACTTTATTTACTCTTTAGGTATACAAAAATGTTATCGCCATCCTTCATGTTGTAAGTGTAAAGTTTCTTATCTGGAAATCTCATTTCATCCACTCTGTCATTATGATGGAGCCTCATACGATTTGGTAAAATTCCAAAAATCGGTTCTAGAAAAACCTGCCACAAAAGTAGAATTTAAAAAGAGTGAAATAGGAATGTAATAATTTATGTGGAATAAAATGAACCTTCAATTCTCGGACACTTTGGTACACTTTCACGCTTTTCTCTACCAAAATTTCGTCCATGATAAATTTAATTTTGACATGTGTTTGAGGCTTCAATTTGACGTCAGCCAAAGGCAGCAATTCTCCGTGAATAGAAATAAGTTCGTGATATCTGCGAAGGTTTATATCAATAAAAGTTTTCACGCAATTATTTTCAGGATTAAAAACTTAGACAAACCGTTTAGGTCTGGGTTCCTCCTGTTCCATAAAGTATCGAATAAATGCTCGTTCCGAAGCTTCCCTTTCATCAGTGGAAATCTCTGCTCCTCCATTCAGTCTTTTTATGGTCGGGAGAAGTGCGATAAATAGTTGCCGTCTTTCATGTGCTGTGAAATTGATTTACTTAAACGCAATTGCAACTTTAGTTTTTAAAATTGGATATTTCAAATCTTACTATTTAAGCCTGGGAACAGCACAATTCCTTGAATCCGAATTTCAGTCAGTGCAGAAAAGAGAGAAAAATTCGAAATACTAGTCAAATCTTGCAGAGGTATATTCGAGGCATAAATACTTTTTACTTTTTGAAAATACTGGTTGACATTTTCCGGAATCACTGAAACCGGACAGTCCGATATTCCCAACTGTTCAATATTCGGGAAAAGCTGCCCTGAAAGTTCAATCTTATATTATGAACGCTACTCAGTTCAGATCATTAATTTCTAATCATTAATTAATTTCGTAATATGTTAAAATTTTTAACCTAATTTCTGAATTTCATCCCAGTCGCTGATTGTATTCTCATCAAACATCAATTTTGTAACGGACGGATAACTTATATGTTCGGAGTCTGTTCTACTTGAGATAACTTTGTCTAAGTTATTTTTGGACAAATGTAAATCCTTCAAATTTGGGGTGGACGAAAGAATGAAATGAATGGAATCCCAATCGATTTTCGTTCCAATCAGAATCAATACTGACAAACGGCTGAGTTGAGGTAAAGGCTGCTCTGACAATTGTGATGCTGACTTCAAATCCATTGAACCCAAAGGGTTGCAGGTCAAATTCAAAATATTAAGAGAAGGGGCACACTGCAGAATTTTCCATATCTATGGAATAAAGTAGAATCAGGAGTAAGTACTTTTTATTTCAGAATTTGATAGAAAGGATTTAATAATTTGTAACAATAGAATTACTTCAGTCCATTGCGTCAACTGGTTGTGCCCCAGATCTAGTTCTTGAAGATCGGATAGTGTATCTTTCAACACTTCTATGTCTCCAGAACAGTCCACTTCACATTTGTCCAGAACCTAAAATAATCATAAAATATAACGCAATCAGATTCAGTAGGCTAAAATAAACGTACCTTTTTGTACGAGGACGGAATCTAAATGTTAAAATTTTTTAAGATTGGAATCATACAGTATGGTGTTAATCTTGGCTAAATTCTACACTGCCAGTGCAGTGTCAGAAGATTGGAACTAGCCACTGTCCTTGGGAAAGAATTACAAGTTTTATTCATATTATTCGGAACCGTCTCAAATTGAGTTCTCACGTCAAGTTTTACGTTATAGGCTGCATGAACGACTTCCCAGGGAATTTCTATTGTATTATTCTTCCTTCTTGATTTTATAAAATTTCTAGTAGTCTTCTTTAGTTTTATTTTAAAACGTGTAACTTACAAGAATACGTTGTAGTCGTTTACGATGATCTGTCTTTGGCACATAAATCACAAATTCAACATGATCATTGTTAGACACTGACTCTGCATTTTCCCCATACTTTGATTCAATTGCATCCAATAAAGAAGGCATTTTTTTTAAAGCGGAAACTCTTATTAGCTGCAAATGTTACTACTCTAATCAGAAATTCAATATTCAAAAAATTTGATTTGCTTGAAAATTATTTATACGTCAAATTGCTTTGTGCAATTATCTATCGTATTCTGTACATGTTCCCAGTCCCACCAGAACTTGAGTGTCATCAAAGCAGAACTTGACATAACAACGAACATTTGGCCTTGGCTAATGCCCACACAATGCAACGTAAAATATAAAGGAACGAGATGTACGGTTTGTATATTGCGAATTCAATTCGCACATGCATATAAAAAATAGCACGTTCAACTAAGGTGTACAGGGTGGCGCATAACTATTTGCCGTCGCCCCCTGGGCGGCCTAATATGAGAGAGTCCTAGAAAAAGTTATAAGCATTTTGTAGCGAATCTTGCAGAAGATCTATGGAGCTCTGAAATCAAATCAGATTCGCCTAGCGGCAGCGACGAGCACTTACAAAAAAATTGCCATAAACGGACAGATTGTTGAACGGTTTATCAGCTAAAATAAGGCCAAAATAATTTTGTCATCTGTCGATGCTATCTTTCTTGCTAAATTTGATTTTAAACTGAAATGACTTATCAGATTCTCAACAAAATGGATATACAATCAGAGGCCGCTTTATTGGGTTGTGGAGGGAGCAAAACGTTATCCACCACCCTGTGCATAGCACACGTATGCGCCAAACTCTTGTGTAGGAGAGCAATAACGGAGCAAGAACAGAACTGAATTAATAATTATTGTATTCCATATTTGTCAATTTGACATTGCGTCAAATTTGCAAAACCATGCTATAAAGAATTCGCTACCACACAAACTATCTACAACTGGCAAATGTAGATGGAAAAATTGAGCGAGGTAACTGGATTCATGTAGTTTCTCTATATGCTTCGTCACGTATCGTATTTCTTGCAGTGTAAATTCTTAATTCATCACCAATTTTATGAAAAACATTCTCACTTGTCCTCGCAAAAATATAGGGACTAAGAAAACATGTATGGTTGTTTATTGCAACTGGACTGGACGATTAAAATTAATTCAAGATAATAAATGAAATCAATCATCCGACGATTCATGTGACTGCGGAGTAGGCGATTAGCACTTTTTTGTAAATACAAAGAAAATATTGAATTGACTAGAATTATAAATTAAATCCGAATGTTCCAGTTCCTAATTCCTAAATTAGCTATTATAACCTTTAACAATGCAAGTATTATTTTCTGACGGTTGTATTTTTTTGAATAAGTTACTTGCATTACTTGCATATTTGTACATGCAGGCATAATGTATCGGCAGAGATACTTCATAATGCGAGTAGTTGTTCGACTAGCTACTGTATGATTTTTGAGCAATTTGATGACTGACATTGTATTGTTCAATTGGTCCGAGTTCTGATAAGATATAATTCGACTATTAAAATATTTTACGCATTCTTTGTGAACGGGAAATTATCTCAAGAAATTCACAACACAAATTAAAGCTCCACTGGAAGATTAAAGAATTCTGCAGAATTCTTTAATCTTCGAATAGCGCTCCGTTCTATATTTCATCTCTTCTCAATTCAGTCGTTGTAGAAGTGCATAATTAAGAAAATAGTTCATATCCAAACATTTTTCTTCTTCAAAGTCAATCATAGTTGCATGGTTGAATGGGAATCAGTTCAAAAAATAAAACTGCCAGTAATGTTAATGACAATACCGTACGTACGGCGAGGCTCTGTGATCAAACATGACAGAAATAATCGAAGCACTTGCAAAATATTAAACATTTAAACATACAAAATTGTCGGCAAACATTTTCAGCACTGACAATTCATTCTAACGTAGAAATAATTTATATTTACACAATATTATCAACTAAACTTAGCAAGAACGGTTTAGTTTTAATTGCCACATCGTAGACCAAAACGTAGAGTTTACAATTACAATGCAATGAACTTTTTCTTATCCGTATTAGTAAACTACCTGAGCCTATCTTTGATTTCGAAAACAGAAGTGATTTGACAAGTAATTCTTTTATTGAGACGTTTCCATTTGAAAGACTCAAACTTTGCATCCTCGTACTCTTCCAATGGTTGAATAGTAAGGTAATCCTCGACGGAATAAATCAATTGACCTAAATTAAGATACTGGTTTTGAGTGCCAAGTAATTCAGAAGCCTTGACCTGGGAATTGGTTACAGCTTGACGAATGGCACGTTGCCTTTTGGGAGAAAATAATGGACACAAGAAATTAAAACTTGGACAATTCAGATACATATATTTTCTTTCATAATTTCCACCACTTACGTATTTAGTTGAATGACCGCTGGGCTAAATTTAATGATTGGGTCACTAAAAGTGACATATTGATCCAATTTTTCCTGACAAACGGAGATAATATGACGGTATTTCATCAAATTGTCACAGTGGACGTTGATTTCTTTTGTTATTTTAAATTGGAGTGGATCAGGAATCACAGCTTGAGCACCAGGAGTTAAAACATCTTGTGGTGGTGAGGGTTCAACTCGTGTCACCAATTCATTTGAAGTAATCTCCCAGTCTTTAATATAATATTTCTTTAATGCGGACATAATGTAGTCATTTCGTTTCTTGATACTTTCTCGTGCCTCTTTCACGTCTACTTTAACAGAGGTTATTTGTATTACGAAGTCCACTCTGTCTGGTTCCACTTCGACTTCCCCAATCCCAGACACTTTGACGAATTTCTTTTTGGACTGAGTTAAATCAGAATCAGACAAGAGGGAAGAGTAAAGGCCAGAGGGGTCAGTCGGAAGCGGAGGAATTCCAATAAATCCAGTGTTAGTATGACTTGCAAGATATTGTCGTGTTCCGATTGTTTTTGGACGTCGAAGCTGTTCTCCCGGAGTTTGAACATTTCGATTTTGATTGGACACAAAGTGGGAGGGATGCGGGACTTGGCCACCGTCTTCGGGGGTAGCCATTTCTCAATTCTTAATAGTGCTCATTTGCTATGCTATTTTTTAAACATACACTACATTGAATTTTCTTTCACAGTTCCAGGAGCGATAAAACTTGCTTTACACAACAATCAGTATCTAGTAGTAACACTCGCAAAGAAATGTGCGGAAATGTCTGGATTCCGTATTTCGACAAGGTACCCAAAACGTCGCATCTTTGCCTGTCTTGAACTGAACGAACAGATTAATGGCACTGAAAATCAATACTCCTGACTAAAATTTCCAAATAGAAAAAATACATTCCCTAAAACATAAAACTCGGGTTTAGTGAAATAGTTTGCTTGTGGATTTATTACGGAATAAATATGGACGATATTTTTAACACCTGTTCGAAACAATTCCCTAAGATTAGATAAGATAAGCACGGATACTTTGTGAAACACTAAGGTTGATTGGGTAAAGGCAGAGTCAAAAGACAACAATCTTGGTAAAGTTCCACCAATGCGAACAATGCAAATCCGGACCTGAAAGAACATTTCAACGATTTAATCGAATGGAACTAAAGTCAAAATAAACATTTGGTTGACAATAATTATTTACCTGTTGCGATGCTATTTATTCGTAAAGATCAGGCTGACGAAGTCGAGATTCTCTGTTTTTGTTCTGAACATGAGCGATAAACTTGTGCATAATCGGTGTATCAAATTCCACTGGGATTGGTTTGATTCCAGTGGCCCAGTAGTAAATATCCCAATCATTTGAGGGACAATTAATCAGTCGATCATATTCCTTTAGTTCTGCTTCATTCATGGCTTGGAGGAATTTAGATGCGAAAGTAGCTGGAAGACGCAAAAAAATCCATCCGCCATGAAGTATTATTAAACAAGAATAATTTTTTTTGAAAGACTCTCATTCTCATTGTTAAATATTATGAGTTTGATTAATTAAGTACTAACAGAGTACTAACATAAAAGAAGTCCATTTTCAATCATTCCACGTTTTCTTGACTGATACAATAATCGTGCTCTCATCGTCTCTTGTGGTTCTCCTTCTCTTTGCTCATATGGCGGGATATGTGGTTCTCTTGAACTGTCCCCTTCATTTGGAAACACAAACGATCCGGATGTGACTGGTTCACCGGAAGCTATAAAAAAAATCATGCATGAGTAAATTCAATTAGCGACAATTCTTTCTTTCCTTCTCATGTCGCAGCGGCAGCTGACCGCAATAACTTTAATACTGCAATTCTAATCAATTATACAATTTCCGTTATTTAAAAAAACTAAAGCCAACGGAATTCTCTTATCAGTTGTGAATTTTTGAAACGACTAAAGTCATAACCTTAATTGGTGGCGATTCTCATAATTGATCCTAATTTATTTGAATACCGGAATACAAAATAATTATACCATTCCTGGCATGTCCATAATTTTCATATCTTAGTGTTTTTAGTTTTCAGGTTAATCTAAAAACATTAGAATTTGAAGGGAAATTAAATATAACATTTCTAGTAGTGAATTGTGAATCAAAATTATATCTGGCAAAAAATTGGTCATGTGCTTGTCCTCAGGATACAACACACACGGCAATCCCGACGTGTTTTTCAGTACATATAATTTTTACATTTACGAAAAGTGCAGCTAAAAGCTAACTGACCAGATGTTGAGGTTAGACAATAATTCGCCTCAGCATTTCCTAATGCCGCATTTATATCATCCATCAGTGATTTAAACGTTTATAAAAGTACAGATTTGTTCATGATTTTTACAGAAAAAAACGTGACCCATACCTTTTCCCCGTGATGGTATTCTGAGTAGGTATTGAAGAGCTGAATTTCTTTGTAGGATTTTGAACATCTTCGCCAGTAGTCAAAGTTGTGGCAAAATCGAGACTAGTTTCCAAGGTGACGGAAGTGGAACTGACACGGTCTTTACTTGTTGACCTTCCAGCTACCCTCCAAAAATTCCAATAAAAAACGGATCAATGAATGCGACAGACTACTGTTTCCTGGGTATGACGGCATATTTAAATTTCGTGCGCAGTGTAGAGAGGTAAATTTGAATTTGGAAATACTTTGAATAAAAAATAACATCAGTTGTGTAGAAATTATTTAGTTCACAATTCACAATTTTAAGTTTTTGCAGTTACTACATTTTTTCGTCGGTGAAAGACTGTCAGGATGGCAGATGAATTCAATGAGGAGGTAAAAATATAATTTTTGTACTCAGTTAATTGAGGTCAGAGTCAGCCGTCAGATAATCTGATACTTTGCATATAAAATGAATTAATTAACCGAGAATATAGGCCATAACCCCAATCATCAATGAGCACTTATTACTTGACCTAGCACCAGGTCAAGGCCACTGTTCCATAATTTGTTTTCATGATATGTTTCATAATGACATTTCTTGAAATTACGGATTATGCATTTCGACCACAACTTAAATAATTCCAAGTATTTTTAATTTAGACGATTAATTTCCATACAAATGATTTTGTAAAATTTCTGAAATTCCCTAGGGGTAGGGTGGCTCAGGGCCGGACTGGCTCAGATTGGCGCATGTGGCAAAAAAAACTTTGGCGCGCTAAATAATATTTTTTCTACTATAGATTTGAACTGTGTCACTAGTTTAGAACATTTCTATTCACTCCTGCATAAGCCACTGTTATTGAAGAATATTGTTAAATTATGGTTTTAAAATGAAAACTCAGAACAAACAAAAACTACAAATAGGGAAGACGC
>JAQFYE010000353.1:0-39268 GCA_034694305.1 Protaphorura glebata | reverse complement strand
ATTTTTTTACTTGTACTTGAAGAACTCTTTGTACGGAGAGGATTTTGGAACTAACATTCCTGCGAGTACGGGCATTCTAATTGGATCAACGTAAATGCTAGATACCAATGTGCAAAGCTGTTCGTCCGTGTAATTAAATGAACGTTGTGTACCTAAACGTCTTAAATTAAATCGAATCGGTTAATCGATTAATGTACTCGGCGTGTTTAGTGGATGTACACCACAGTCTCAGCCTCATGCTCTCCAGATATGAAGTTCTACTTCGTAGAATTAACTGGAACAACCTAACGTTAAGCCCGAGTGATAAGGCACCACAACAAAATGAAAAGGTGCGCAACATCATTTACAGTCGCACATACCAAGTTAAGATACATTGAGACAATTTACATATGGAGTCTGTCAACTATGAATAGTTGTCGTTAACCGTTCTTTAATGAAAGATCCGGTGTCCTGACAAATAATTGTTTGTATCTGTTTTATCCGTTCTGCAAAAATACTGTGGAAATCGGAAATACTACTATAGAATACATCAGAAACTCGATAGGGACACGTTTGACTTTCACTCAAATCCCTTTGTCTTGAGATGGATGATAATATATTGTGTGAAAACTTTGTCAAACTCTCTTAGAATTTATTTAAAAAAAAACTGTTCCCGGTAAATAATTTGTGTACCTCCTGAGGGTAAGGTTCTCCTGAGAGAAATGTGTCGACAATCCAAGCCTTCCGATTCTTTGATAAGAGCCTTTTGGTACTTGGTGTATCACCTTCAATCAACAACCACGTCCAACCAAAATCTCTTTCCAAGACAAGTGTACTGGATAAAAATTCTCCATCGTATGCTCCACATTCAATAAAAATCCTATCGTCTAAGTCAGGTGAAAAAAAATTAATGGACCCGGTATAGGACACTATGTGCACATTTATTATGGATTCGCTTCGTACTGTTAGAATGAATGAAAATATCCTTCCAAACAAGGCTTGTGAACAAGTCGATTCAAACCGACAGCTGGATGACCTCTATGGGTCATCAAGTGTCGAAAGTCGTACGACCGTTTAAAATTAAGATAGGGAAACTTCAATGTATTCAAATTGAAAAATGTAGGCGCAGCTAACTCGCAACCGGTGCCAAGTTGATGTAAGTCTTGTAGAGTTTATTTTGACCTCAATTTTCGTATTAATGATTTTTTTACTCTTTATTCTGTTTAAGAATTTTACAAAATAATCAAATATATTAAATGAAATAATATTTTCGGAAATATGAGTTTAAAAATACGTACAACATTATGCCGATGTGAGCACTTTTATTAAGTTTTAGTTTAATTCTTAATAATAATTTGCTCGAATGCTTTTTTTTCGTTTGAGGAGAACAGAATTTCACTACGAGAAGCAACCTTTTCTAATATTCTTCATTTCTTCTTTGTACAGGCTCCGGTGCATGAATAGGTAGTCATGGGTGAAACGGTTTTCTATATGTTCAAGGCAAATGTAGCCTTTGGATTCTACAAATGGAACGCGCTTCGGAGCCAACTTGCCATTAATTTCAATCACGAATACCTAAGGAGGTAAACAGAATTTGTCAGGATTTATGCACAAAATTGTTACAGAAAACGGATAACAAGGCCTTTAGAATTGTTGATTTGTCAGACAAGCTTTTATAAAACATTAAGAGTTTACATATGTATTATAGGCTTAAATGGGCACGCAATTGTCAGAATTCTCGATAATCAACAAGATCCAGCTCTCTCTATAAATTTGAAGTTCAATTCAGTCGGAAAGCAGTATTGCTGATTGTAGTCCATTTCAGTCGTCGGGGTTAGGGGCGGTGGTCCGATTTTTTAGGCCAAGAGTTGAAGCAGGAAATTTTTTCATGGTGAAGTAAGTACACGATTTATTATTTGTGAAGGATTCTCCCTTCTTTGGATGGTGAGCATTCGGATATGGAACCTACCTTAATGAAGACACTGTCGAATGGAATTGTTTTCAAAATTTGGAGTTCAAATAATTCGACATCCAACATAAAAAAGTCCACTTCAAACACGTTGATGGCTGATAAGATGGAAAATATTGGGAGACTTTTGCCGGTGAAAGGTGAATATTCTTTTTTAGTTTTTGTTCCAACAAAAGTGTATGTATCCCGTTCGTTGTGACGTTGCATCCGGAGCTAATTCATTGCCAAATATATTAATTTATCTCACCAGCGTACTATTGGAATTCCCTGAACGTATTAAAATCGAATCAGTTAATAGATATACGTTTAGTGAACTACAGTCTCAGCCTCATGCTCGTCAGATATAAAGTTCTGGTTTGTAGAATTAACTTGAACAACCTAATGTTAAACACGAGTGATAAGGCACCACAAATGAAGAGGTTTCTCAAAATCATAATCTGTACTCACACATACTTACAGTGTTGAGATCGATTGACATAATTTACACCTGAAGTCGGTCAACTATGAATATTTGTCGTTAACCGTTCTTTACTGATAGATTTTGTATTTTGACAAACTATTATCTGTATAGTTTATCGTCTGTTTTATCCCTGCGAAAATGGGAAATACTAGAATACATCAGAAACATAATAGGAACACGTTTGACTTTCCTTCAAATCCATTTGTCTTGGGATAGATGATAATATATCCTGTCAAATTTTTGTCAAACTCTTATTGAATATATCGGATTAAAAACCTGTTTCCAGTTTCCGGTAAATAATTTGTGTACCTCCTGAGGGTAAGGTTCTCCTGAGAGAAATGTGTCGACAATCCAAGCCTTCCGATTCTTTGCCAAGAGCTTTTTGACACTTGGTGGGTCACCTTCAATCAGCAACCCAGTCCAACCAAAATCTCTTTCCAAGACAAGTGTACCGGATAAAAGTTCTCCATCATCCGCTCCACATTCGATAAAAAATCCTTTTGTCTAAATCAGATGAAAAGAAGTAATGGACACGATATTGGACTCCATGTGCACATTTATTAAGGGTTCGCTCCGCACCGTTAGAATGACTGAAGATATACATCCAAACAAGACTTGCAAACAAGTCGACCCAAGCCGACAGCTGGATGACCTCTCGTTTAAAATTAAGATAGGGAAACTTCGCTCTCAGAATTTGAACCCTCTCTAAAGGCATCTGTGACGTGACATGCAAGGGATTTTAAATAGAAATCTCTCTGATATATTTGGACATCCCTCACCGGTCACAGCTTCATTGTTGAGAATTTGTAAACACGGTCTTCTTAACTCTTAATTTTGCCTCTTTATAAAAAAAAATTCTCTTGGCCCAAGTGTTCACGAAATACACTTTGATACCTAGATTTTGCGAGTTCGAGAACCTACTAACCTACCAGTGCAGTGCCCGAACCTTTACGAAGTTTGGGGGTCGGATGATATAAAAAATTGGATTTGAACCTTATTCAACGATACGGGATTCGAACTCAAAAAGTGTAACTAGCATTTTTGAATCTGCTAACCTTGTTTTCCAAGAGCATAAACACAGTTCTCCAGGTCGCTCCGTAGAGACCGGTCGGATCCCCGGTAGGAAATCGAGTCAAGTTATAAGATTCGTTTGAAGGAGGGAAAAGGTGATTTTCCCGAATGAATTTCAACAGTCTACTATCGTTCTGTGCTAAACCCAACACAGATCCATCGCGAAAGACATTTTCAGGATCAAACTTGGTCTCACTACTATTTAATCCACGATTTTTAGATTTCAATTTAACAGATTCGATTTCCATCTCGGTCGTATTTCCCGTTTTTGCTGGATCTAATGTAATTTCATCATTTCTGTCCAATTTACTGGTACCTAAGACTGGAGTTACGGTTTTTGATTTTCCAGTTATCTCAGCTACACGATCTTTGTTCTCTGGAACCAACTCAGTACTATAATATCTGAAGGCTTTCCACTCAGTACTCTTGATGTGTTCCGCCAATATTTTGAGACCAAATGGAGTAGGGGTACCTGTGTTATTCGGTGATTTTTTAGTCTAACACAATCACAGCGTTTGTCGACTATCTTTGTAGCTCGATTTGCATTCTAATATCAATCTCAGTCGACTTACGTGTCGGGAAATCTTGATTTACTAGTTTTGCCTTGTTGTACTCGTTAATTGCGGGCATATTCCAGTACAGAAAAAGGACAACGAAGAGTGCGGCGATATAAAAAACGCCGTCGACTGGTCGTCTCACGATTCTTTTCAAGAATCGAAACTTGGACCCATTTGGTGCCATTTTAGCGGTCCAGCACGCGATGTTACCAGCCACTTGTCCCACTTCAGGGCTAGTTTAAAGACTAAAACGAACTTTAATCACAAAAATTGTTTTGGTGTGATTCACAGTGGTAGATGCAGAGCGTTAAACAAAGTGAGGTCTCGTCTGCAGAAATTCACAAACAAAATATATCAAGGAATTGTCTTTAACCGAGTGTCCCTTCTCCCTTGGTTACAAAAGTCAAAGTCTGGATCGGCAGAAACAAATTGTATTTTATGACACCAACGACGGTATATGTTAGTGATACCGAAATCGACTTTCGGCCAGTGGCCGAATAACGAAATTTCGGTATCGGTCGGTGGCCGGAACCGAAATTTCGGTTTCGGCGTCGATTTTGGCCGAGAATTTCGGTTAACGGAAATTTTTACCGGTTTTTGGCCAAAAATTGTGGCCGAAATTTGGGATCCGGGCATGGGCCGAAGCCGAAATTTCGGTAATAGTATATGTACTAATCTTAGTTCAACGGAAAAATCTTACCTTGGTTGATCCAGAGATTTGGTATAAATTCACCAACAAAAATATCAAGAAATTGTGTTAAAGCAAGTGTTCCTTAGTTACAAATGTCCAAGTCTGGACTGCCAGAAACAACTACCTATTGTATTTTGTGAAACTCTGCTTGAGGAATTCAGAGTCACTTCATTTGTCATCATTTGCCGTAATAATTTGAAAATTCTGTATTGTTTAAACGGCAAAACTCTCAGAGTACATTTCGGGCTTATGAAAAATATGGAATTATTTTAGAAAATTAAAACCACATCCGCCATCTAAGAGGTTTACCACTGTCTTCAGAAAAACAGAACTAAAAAATATATCCCTTCAGATTATATGTTCCCGTACACATTTTCGGCTACTGCCTGCCTGAGGAAAAGGGCAATAAAGTTGATTATTCCTTGGTCTTTCAGACCGTGGCATCATTAACCATGCAGTGGACTATACAGTAGACTGAAAAATCTGGAAATTTAATTTGTGTCCTAACTCAATTAGACTAACAAATTGAGAATGTAGCTTGTGCTAGGTAAAACAGAGGTGAAAGTAAAATCCTAATTTATCGTTTAGAAACAAGAAAATAGTAAAACAATTTCAAATATTTTCCGGCGATTTCCTGCAGGTCGGAATTTCCCTTGTCACCGTGGAGCATTTACTTTCTGCCTGGCTAGACTTAATATTTAAGTTTTTACATATATGAGATTTTCAAATAAGGTTATAATCCTGTTACCTGCCGTGAAGATGTTTTGCCGATACTAGAGTTCCGGGGAGAACTTTCATCGGATTTTGCTATCAGATATTTCCTAACTGCCACGAAGCAAAGACTGATGTGAAAATGTGAAATATTTTATTTTCTATATTTGATTTGATTTGATTTGATTCTTTATTTATGTGTTTATCGACGCATCCTGATACATTTAAGTATAAATAGAATGGCTTAATTCGACAACACGGCACCAATTTTGAATTTAGATTAAACACCAATTAATAACCAATAAATATAATGACCAATGCTAAAACTAATAAAAGATTGACTCCAGCCTGTCCTTCCTCACAAAACATAATTACAAAATCCCATACAAGTTAGCCCTTGTGGTTGACCTTAATTTAAAATCGAATTGGAGGCTGGAATGATCTGAGATCACAATCCGATGCAATTGTAAACCGCCGCACCTGACAAAATAGGAGCACTTGTCTCGGGACGTGATTAATTTCTAGATAGGGAGTATAATGCTAACCGTAATCCTCGAACAGACCACCTGTAAAATCGGACCACGTTTTTCTCTTCAGGGGTGCTAAACCCAAAACAGATCCACCGCGAAATACATATTCAGGATCAAGCTTGGTCTCGCTACCGTTGAATCCATGGTTTTCATTTTTAGATTTCAATTTAACAGACTCGACTGGCTGGACAGCGTCCGGCATCTTGTCTTTAAGACGTTTACCGGTCTTCAAGAGAGGGACTCAAGATGACGTCTAGTTAGATTATATATGTTTTCTTCACATTTTTCAAGACAGTCCAGCAAAACTGGCCGCCCACGGCCCGAGTCCGAGTAAAATGACAATGATTCTCCTTCGGTCTATCAGGCCGTGATTGACTTAAAAATCTCGAAATTCAATCTGTACCTCAACTCAGCTAGACTAATAAATCTAATAAATTGAAAATGTAGGTCGGGCCTGATAAAACAGAGATGAAAGAACAGGGTCACGCATAACCTTTACTTTCCCCCCTGGCCAGGACAGCAATCTGCGGGAGTGTGGCACAAGCACAAAGTGAGATATACGTTCGTAGATAATCTTATGAAGTATCTACTGACCTATTCCACTTGAAGATCCGACGCGCGTAGCATCGCGAGCGTTTAATTAAAAATCGGCATGAAAAAATGGATTTTTCAACGGCATTTTGGCGAAAACGGCCCAAAATAAAAGGTAAACATCCGTCGATGCTATCTATTTTGTAATTTTTTTTATGCAAGTTTTAAAATTTGATTTGACCGGTTTGGAGAAAGTCGATTTTTCACTGGCAAGAAATTAGGAGTGGAAAATCAGATTTTGTGCACAAAACTGAAAACTTTTATTTTCTACGGAGGCGATTGGAATGATCTAAGAATACGAATCAGCTGCAATTTGCAATGGTATGGTACCCAGGGAATATAATGGTAACCGTTATCAGCAATTAGATTAACTGTAAGATCGGACTACGTTATCCAAGAGTTTGTGCACCTGCTGTATACGCTTTTAATACTATTTCGTTTTGCACTTTTAAGTCAAAAGAAGTATAGTAATTTTTGTTAGATTAAGCAAATAACGTGTCCATGTCGTATTTCAAGTACAGTGTCATTTAGCCTGCAAAGCCCAAGCTCTTATTAGAATCTCTGAAACTTTATTTTTCCAAACAATGATTTTTCAAATGTAAAACGAATTCTTCGGTGCCGAAATTAGTCCGCAGTGTATAAAAATATTTGCTGTGTTTAGGAGAGGAGAAATTCATCACTGGAAATAAAAAATTCGAATATACGATTCTTTCCTCTTATCAGGAGACTCAGAATACTTTATCTAGGAATAGAGAACCTGTCTACTCCACTTGGCTGTTTTCACGGTCCAAGATGATTTTGCGAATTTCCTTGCGCAGAGGTTTCGGTAAATCATCAAGTCGAATCTCCGCCTCATGACATAACCTGAATGAGAAAACATTTAATTTGATTTTAGTTTTCAAGCATCGTACGGTAATTTTTTAATTAAACTAAGATTCGAGTAATAGAAGAAAACTTGTATTTTTTAAGTTGAAAATGTCATCGTCGCCCGCCTGGACTAAGATATACATACTACAAAATAACTCGCACCAGTCTTGACGAAAGTGTTACAGAATATATATCTCACTCCTTTTTTCTGGTAGACTGGAGATATTTGGACCGCTCTGTAAATTATACTTACGATACATTTGATCCTGATTCAGAAGCATCGTTCTGACTCGATAGTTTATCATATTTCTGCAATGCAATCTTTTTCAATAAAGAAAAACCAGAACCACCTGGACATCTAGACAGAAAACTCTCCAATAGAGAAATTTCCCAGACATGCCTAAAACTTCTCCAAACTCCAGCGTATCGGTCAACATTCTGTATTAAGAACATCAATGAAATGATCAATCTTCGAAATTACCAAAAATGTGTCGACGTGCCTACCTGGACATCAGAAACTGTAAGACCCACAAGGAAGTTTAATAGAGCAATGTGTAAAACTAAAATTGCAATCCCGTAGAAAAGCATGGACGCCGATAGAGACGCAGAGATCCCACTGGAGTGTTCCTCATAAAAGAAACTTTCGTATTCGACCTCACCGATTAAAAATGTGGTCATTTTTAAAATTGCTTGAAACGGTGAGGAGTACGATGCTACCTGGATGAAAATTCATGGTCAGGCCACAATCTTCAAATATGTTATTCCAACTAAATACCCGTTTAAAGCAGTAATGACTTACACCGGGTAGTAATATGCAGAATACCATTCCAAAGGCATAAATTAGAGAGACATAGATAAGTGTGATCACCGACAAAGTGGACAAGACCTAAAATTTTGATGGACGAATCATTGTAATTGTAGCGTTTTATTTTCGCCATTAGATTCTCATACAATACGAACAATCGTCATCCACGAAATAGACGAAAATTTTTTTGGCGCCGGAGCCAGATCAGATTGAAAATTGATATTTAATCAAATTCAAGAAAGGAAAGGGCACAAACCTGGAACTTTTATATGTTGTAGCCAGTGGTACGCTGAACAACTTTCGTGAAGGTCCTACCCTCAAATGGCTAGCCGTTTGGCCGCTAGAAATATACAGTGGGCATGTAAGTTGAAAGCAAGTGAAAGCGAAAGTGAAAGTCACATGCTTTCACTTTAAATGCCCACTGTGTATTTCTAGCGGCCAAGCGGTTAGACTTTTGGGGTTTGCACCTTCATAAAAGTTGTTCAGGGTGCCACTAGCTACAACACAAGATTTACAGCGATTTTCAACGGCGTACTTTCCTTAGGGTTTGTGCCCCCTGCTTTCGTCTTTCGATCAAATGTGAAAATAAAATATGGATAACATTTATTACCTTTTCAAGCATCTTGATGTAGACCGTTAATTGAGGGATTTTCCCTACTTGGAAAAATATGTGAACCCAAGTTAGAAATACTCCAAGCTAGAATTTAATGAAATCAAAATAAAATCTGTAAATCGTAAATTCATAAGTTGTCATAAACATTTAATCCCTTACAGAAGCTGAGATGTACTGCCATTCCCCCAAAGGGTCCAATACAGAGAATGCCAATAGTGGCAACACATTCAAAAATATCGTGAACAGAAGGAACATTTTCTCCAAATGAAGTATCCGAAGGAAAAGTAAAACTCTTTTGAAGCATTTCCTTACGCTCACAGTTTTCATGGGGTACCAGTACCTTCGAAATCGAACTAAGGTGGGATGAATTTCAAAATACAAGAGGTCAAAGGTCGCGAGAGTAAGAAGAACACATGCGATTACATTGATCCAAGCGTCAGATCGACAGTTTCTGATTGTTTCATTAGCTGAATCTACAATTTAATATCATAATTATCAGATTTTAAAGATTTCCATCCACTGGTCAATGTTGGCACGAAGGGTTTAACGGAATTAGTGGACCTCCACCTCATATTAATAGTATAGCGAAAATTTCTTTATTTTCCTAGCTTTCGAGAGATAGCTTCTCTCATCATCAGGGAATTTTTTTTTTCATTTTTCATTTATAAATTTTTTTTCCTGAGGATGAGAGAAGCTATCTCTCGAAAGCTAGGAACATAAAGAAATTTTCGCTATACTATTAATATGACGTCCACTAATTCCGTTAAACCCTTCGTGCCATCATAATTATGTTTAGGGAAACGTTTAACGCCCTTGCATACAGAAAAATAATGAGATACATTCCACAGAAAAGTCTGTGCAGAAAGTAATGAAATATTCGTTTTGGAAATGGAAATCCAAGAAATGACACCTAACCTGTGATATTTGAAGGATCATCTATGACTGGGATAAAATTTAGCCATGTAAATTTGAACTGTTTGCTGGCCGGATACGGACACAGCTTTCGGTAAACTTCCATTACGAACCAGAAATATGCCAGTGCCCATGCAATCTGCAATTTACAAATGATAGATAGACATAATATGACTAAATCGATTTCTGTTTGAAGAAATTCAGAACATCACTGACCTGAAATGCTCGGGCAATCCAAAACAATGATTCAATTTTTCTCCACTTAAGATGAACAAAGGCCTTGACAACAGGGTGAGTTAAAATTTCTTCTCGTTGCTCGATAGGCGTATAGCACAAATTGGATAGAAAATCAGTCTCCTCGTACATAGCGGGCTTATTTGATTCAATGTCCTCTGGTGTAGGGTATCCTATTATTGGCCTAATTTTAAAATTGTAAGTTAAAAGCAATGTATCCAAATTGAAAAATGTAGGCGCAGCTAACTCGCAACCGGTGCCAAGTTGATGTAAGGTATGTAGAGTTTATTTTGACTCAAATTTTCGTATTAAGTATTAAGGTTTTTTTTTTTTTGCTCTTTTTTCTGTTTAAGAATTTTTTAAAATAATCAAATATATTAAATGAAATGATATTCTCGGAAATATAAGTTTAAAAATACGTACAAGGCATCGTTCGTTATTTATTGTATTAAAATCGTCTTAAAATAATAGACTTGTTGAGTTACAAGTGAATACAAGGAAATCGCTTTAAAAGTCAAATCACATCTAAAACCAGCCTAAATTATTTTTTGAAAAAAATGATACGCTATGAACCCCGGGTTCTTTTCACGAAACTTCAGTGAAATTTTTAGAAGAATTCATTTGAGGATGTCGAAAATAAATCGACCCGTGTCTATAAGTCCGGACTTACTGCCCATGCCTATAACAAGGGGACTCTAATGAGACTCTTCGACACGGGTCGATTTATCTTCGACATCCTCAAATGGATTCTTCGAAAATTTTCACTGAAATTCGTGAAAGGAACCCGGTGTTCATAGCGTATCATTTTCTTAAAAAAATAATTTCTCGAATTTTGAAACGAAATATTCGTTTGTACGGTCAGTGGTGAACTTAAGGTTCAAAGCGTGCACCCTTAACAGTTCTAATATCACTTTCTGAAAATATTTAAATTGATACTTTCTCAAAAGCGACAACATATGTAGTTAGTGAGGAATCAACAAATATTGAAGTCGCTTGAAACGACTAACCCCAAATTTTATAACCTGACCACAGTATAAGACGTGATTTCTTTCTGGAATTTAAAAATTTAAAAGTCCCTACCCCAAATCCACAGATATTGTCGTCAAGTCATCATCAATGTACTTAATGCTATCTGCTACGAGCTGGAGAAAATTCTCAATCACAATAGGCATTTTCTTGAACAGCTTCTGAATCGCAGTTTTCCGCCGTTTACTCCTGTAGCAGAAAGTTCTTTAATAAGTAATTGGGTATAGTTTAGACAAGGGTTCCAATACTTGCATAATTTTGTAAATCGCATTATAGTTAAAGATCCGTTCCCGTAACTAGACTAGAGTTCAACTTCTCGACTCATTATTTCGCATTTTTGTGACAGAAAGTAGATTAGATGGAACCGGACTTGTCTCAGTATGGCTGGTTGCTTGTTGAAATAAATTTGGGTAGCCACTTCATAATTCAGTCAATTTATCAAAAATAATTAGAAGATTAACAGACTGTTATATTTACTCGATATCAAGGTCCGCCCCACCCTGTTGAATGAGTGTTTTGCAAACGAAAGCATTTTCATTCTTAACACTTAAGTAGAGTGCAGTCAAATCTCCTTCATCTTTCGCATTTACAAAATCTGCCAATTCTAAGTTTCTCCTCGAAATTTCACCAAGGATTAGTTCCACGCATTCATTCGCTTTCCTCGGATCACCTGAAGGAGGAGAAAAATCACCATTTATTAAAAAACAATAATCACTATCGATAAATAATAACATATAATACTAAATAATTTGTGTAATTATGTGAGAGTTTATTTCTTAATATTTTTAAAACGTAAAATATACATGTATAAAATCAGTCAATTGTCGGATGGAAGTCTGATTTAATTTAAGACAAATTACCTGTATAGTTTGCTGCACAGTGTAATATGGTTCTATGTTTCTTATTAACTTGTAAGAGATCATCACTGAAGAAAGTCTTTCTGAATTGAGCCTTGAGTTTGTCATGTTGGGCAGTCCTGGCCAGAAAATGAAGGCATGGATTTTTAGAGTCTGAGCAGTCGCAAATCTTTGGAGCCTTTTTCGCACTAGGATTTGGAGTAAGTGGTATTTGCTCATTCTTGCTTTGTTGAGCTGTCATTTCATAACATCACCTTGGCTAACTTTTCTAATACTAAGATTTCCAAAATGAACTGATCCAGCTGCTAATTACGTCTTATCTTCCTGCATTAAACTGACTTTCAGGTTTACTCAATTGTAATTAAACTAACTGTTTTGATGGTTCAGTTGATTTAACTAACACTATTTAATTTGCAAGAGAATTTAATTACTTATTAATTTCAGTAATTCGTGTGGAATCTGTACTCATCACCACCGGCACAGCCACAACGTGTATCGACTTATCAGGAATGAATCAGGCAATAATATTACGTGCATCCTGCAGACGAACCAGCCTTGGATTATGTAATGTAAACGGCAAATTACTTTGTGAAGTCAATGCTTTGGATTTCATATTATCTCAACTTTTAACATCAATGTTTGATTACATGTTAAACCTTGAATCAAACTAACTAATAGCTACAGTCGTAGCCCTATTGTTAAACACTTTGCTACAAGTTTAATTTTTCCAGTTTGAAATTATCGACATGCGTAAAAACAGGTGAATATTACGACAGTAAAACCATTTGCGGAACTTTAATATGAATTAGGTAGGTTTGTTTTTAAGGAAGTACTAAAATTTGACCAAGTGATAAATCTTGATCGTTTTCATTCTTCTATACCTCAATCAAATAAAACGAATTGGCTGAAAGAAATGGATCTTTATTTTTGTTACTGGATTTCTTTTATTCTGAATACGCACATATTATTTTCGAACAATATTTGTTTTATTTCAATTCACATTTGTAAAGCAGCACTGTATAATCTAATATATTTTGAAAATGACAGACTTATTCGTTTATCGTAGTTATAGCATGTCCGTTCTTTAAAGAACAGTCTAGATAAATAGAAATTAGAGACTACTTTAAGTTACATTTCAACAAAGTTAAAAGATTCTCCCCGTTATCCGGTCAAGTCTTTTTTATAACTCTTATAGTCAAAAGAATCCCGAAAGAGTGGAAAATTACATGAACAAAATCTATCTTGAATATTAGCATCAACACAAGTACGATCGATCAAAATTTCCTCGAGTAAACTTATTCCGTATTTCATGTTATAGCCATAATTGTTATTAATACTTTTCGGTGCAATCAATTTGTGAAGATGTACTAATGTTTTAAATAAATCAAAATGTGATGTTAATTTAAGGGAATTATCTTTGAGATGTTGAATTAGTTCTGGTCCGAATTTCTGCGAGAATGTTTCTGGAAAATATGTCATAAAAAGTGGCAAATTCCGCTCTAATAAACCATACTTGGTTTCAGCCCATTTGACCGCAAATCGAAAACCGTGGTCAGACATGAAGAATATAATTGTGTCATTCAATACATTCTCCTCCTTTAATTTCTTAAAATAATTCAACAGAGAATTATCCAGTAATTTTGTTCCTGGCAGAGAATCATGGCTTGGCCATGTCACATATGTCGTGGTGTACTTTGGAACGTTTGGAAATTTTGAGTAAAGCTCTCTGGTGTAGTCTAATAAAAAATCAAAAACATTCTTCCCATCAATACAACTGAGAGCATCATGACCATATCTTGGTGCCATTCTCTGTTGAGCTAAAACATAAGGACGAGGGTAAAAATCAAATGGTTTCGTTCTGAAACCAGTCCGTCCATTAAAACTAAATACGTTATAATCTGGCATGTCCTCAATATGCATCGTAATGTAATTACTATCACTAAAATTCTTGTGAACGAAAGGTTCGTTGTCATATTTTCCTTTCATTGTCCCACGTTTCAATTCAAGATTCGGAAAAGAAATCCCTAGGCTCATTGGGATGTAATTTGTGCTAGAAGGCTCGCCCACGCAATGGTAGCCTTTGAACTCTAAGAAATTTAGTTCATTTTGGACAAAGTCCACCGTTTTCGGGAGGGCTCTGAGTGCTTGAGTTCTTGAGACGGAGTCCACTATAACGATCATGATATTGAACGGTATGTCGTCCTTATTTTTCCAAAATTTGACTTTCTGCTTTGTTTGTACGTCCGCTGCCAAAAGGTTGTAATGAAATTCAAGTTTCTGGACGTGGTCCTCAGTTCTTGTGCATATTAAGATGAAATACTCCATTGTCGAAGTGTCCACCGAATCCTTGAATTGGTGACACGACGAGAGACTAAATTGATCGGTGAAGGTATTTATTATAAGCTGTATTTTTCTAAATTTTTAATATTTTCACTGTACATGTAACTGTCGTTCGCCAGATTCTGTGGTCTGTAAACTTCCTTATAGCAGCAATCTTTGTACTTTGATTTGGCCATGGGTGTCAACTTCAGGATCTGCGTTAGAAATGAAGAAATTAATAGACACTCGTCGTTAGTCGTTGAATCAATGTAGCGAAGATGCTACATTGATTCATCAGTGAGTGTCCCTATCGTGCTTCATACGATAAAAGTACGGCTAATTATTCATATCAGAATTCTTGATTCACACTTTCATACAAGGCAAGTCTTACGTAATCCTCATTAATAATCCCCATGGGTTCCAACTTGGGACAAGAGGACTTAAATGTTTTGTTCCACTCATAAAGAATTTCTTCAGGGAAGAGCGGAGCATCCGGAATGTCACAACCAGGAAGGCGTAGAATGTAAGACTCATTCTCTTTGGCGAATCCGGACCCTATTTGGGACAAATCAAGAACTTTAGCTAAATTGGGAATATTATGTTTATTGGTTTTCATTACGGAACTATCAACTCTGAATCTTCACAATATTATACATACATTAAGTAACTCACCGAACTTTACTGTAAAAACCGATGCCAAGATAACAGCTTTGACAATCTCAAATACTGAGTATGAGCACATATTTAAAAATAAATTATCCCTGTACATTTGTAATTTATTATTGTTGACAATATTTCTAGCGTTACTCAGTTTCGGATGTTGACAACAACCTGGACTGTGATTAAACTAGAATGGACTTTTGTTGATTATTTTGAATTAAGCTGGCACGATTTCATTCATTCTATTGACTATTTTATTCAGCCAGTAAAATTAAAGTACTGGTTAGAAGTAACGATACACAGGGTGTTTCCGAAAAGACGTACATTACGTACATGAATTCTTCAGCGTTTATTTTGTCAGCTTAATAAGGAACGCAATTTAATCTAATTACAATTTTGCATGGACTTTGGAGTAAATCAAATTATGAAAATTGTTATCAGAATAATTACGTTCAGTTTAAGCTGGTAAATTGAATACTGCAGAAATATTAGTTTGACTGTGACATAAATCTTTGTAACCACGCCAAAAAATAAACAAACAATTGTGCCTCATTTTGAAAACAGCTTTACTAATGTATAAAGTGGAAATAATTCAATCTAATTGAGTGAATTAGGAAATTATTTTGAATTTTCGGATAATTTTCGATGCATATGATAAACCCTGAGCCATCAATCCTGAATTGATTTTCGAAAGACGAAATATATAAATTAATGGGCACTTAGAATATAATGTGATGACACATTAGCTGATACTATGTATATCGATAAGAATGTTGTCACCGAATATTGGAATGTGTGGGGCTTAAATAATAAGGCAGAGGCATAACACAACTTCGAATGGTAATGCACTTAAAATATAACAAGGAAACTCCTTTCAACGTTCATTTCTGTTTCGTTTTAGCAGTAAATTCCTCAGCTTCAGATTTTCACAATGTTTAGAGTAATTCAGAAAATATTGCATTACCACGGCTTGCAAGGTAGGTTTGAACAGTCGAGGTAAAATCGAATTATGAACTTTTAACTAATCGACGATTTTGTACAATTTCTGTTACTAATATTTGGTTACCTTTCTTATCTCTCAGCACACGTTTACAGAAACATCCACTAGCATTACCAGTCAGCCATTGTCAAATCTTAAGGGAATGATATTGAAACTAATACATTTTCACGTCATTATCGCGTATTAATTCACGTTTGACGTAAGGAAGGAACACACATCCGTGCATTTCTGCTGTTTGCGATTGGGTTTAACTCTATTGGTGTAAAAAGAGAACTCCGTAAGCAATCACTACGGCGTCTGAACGAGGGATCGACCTCTTACCCTAGTGAAGCAACCAAGAGCTGCATGTACCAACAATGTCCTGATTATATGAAAGATCTGACATCTCAAAATGTTCCCTTGTAAGAACCTGATGAAAAAAAAATTTGCACTCAGTACTTAGAAGAAACTTAACAATGCATGCATATTCGGTGCCAAGTGCCAATAACGCCGGAATTTTTATGTCTGGTTATTCGAATGATTTCGACCTACGTGTTTTATTGAATCTGATTTGTCGCCTTCCTCCCCTACATGCATTCCACTTAGATTTTGAGTCACTGGACTTTGGTAGGACAAGTTAGAGAAATTACTAACAGCTTTAATAAAAATTTAACTAGAGTTAATCCATCGGTGTCGATAGCAGTTTGGATGTTATTGACTTATCATATTTTTAAAGCGTAGGTGTGTGGTCGTACTACTGTCAACACTTGTCTTTGTAAAAGATTTTAGCTGCTTTTTGTGCAATCTCGATTAGAAGTTCCTATCATTTTGTATAATTTTCATTAATTTTTGCTAACCTTTGTCCTCGCCAACAAACACGAATCCATCAGTCCGATTATTTGTAATTTCAACTTGTAATCTCAGTCAGCAAAGAATATTTAATACGTAAGTTCAACTTTTACATGCAGAGTTATCCAACTGTCATCAGAGTGAATCACCTTATATTACTAATATCCCATATTTATTTCTTTAGGGTATAATTTTGGAGGGAGGTCACATTATTAAGGATGGCTGATGTGGGAGAAATATATTATGTTTCTGAAGATGAATCCGAAGATGACGACGACTCGGACTTGATACTTGGAGATCCTGTCGCATCGGAGTTGGAATCAGGATCCGATTCTCACAGTGAGCACAACAGTGACGATGAATGGAATACTCAGGAAGAACCAGGAGTCGTGGAGCCTGGAGGTCTGGCCGTTTTCGGAAAGTTTTGCACTAAATTGTGTGAATATATTGAAAATCGGGTGAATTCTGGTGATATTGGATATGGCACGTTTTCCATCCCTGGTGGGAAGGTGGAAGTTGGCCTCAATTCCCACGTTCAAGGCGGTATCGTTCTTCGAACTCCACCGAATGGAGTCATGGTCTTGAGTCATTCAGCAGTCTCTTCCAAATTTCATTATCAAGACCAAACTCACTGGGCTAAAGTTGTCTACACTCCTATGATTTCACAAGAGACTCAAACTGTCGTTAACAACAACATTCCAGAAACTACTCAGAATACCGAAGAATCCACTTCCGAAACTGCTTAAATTCAAAATTCAGGGACCACGAGGACCAAACAGATTGCTTTTCAATTTTACCCCCCGCCCTAGTGCTGGAATTTGTACCACAGATTGTATTACATTTACGTAGTACTTGGGAAAATAGATCTACACATGTAATTCAAATTTTAATTAGTGAATGACAATAGTACTTTTGCTAAATAGCTTAATTCTGAACTCCTTGTCGATTTCTTGTCAATCAGTGAATTAGTAAAAACTCTGAAATTTATTGGCACCAAATTTGTGTGCAATTTATTGTGCATTACAGAATACTTGATTACGTAGATTATCATTGATTTTTGCCCAATTGGAATTACGGTGCATTGTCGATTGTTGAATGCAAGACGAAAGATGAGGTAGTCCGGCATCAATTATTCATTCGATTCAACACTCAAGCTTTCCCAGGAAAACGGTCAATGATTGTTCCATTCTCTAATCTAATATAATTGACATCTTGTCCCCAAATATTGTCGTAGGAAAGTTCAATGACACGAGATCCTCTAGTCCATCCGAGCCATCCTCCCCCATGGCCAGACTGTCTGTTGTAACAAAGTTGCATATTTTCGTAATAGCAACACCAACCATTCCCTGTAAGAAATTATTTTTCATCAAAAACACTTAACAGAAACTACTACTACTACTACACTTTGAATACATGGTGTCAAAATGAAAATTTTCATAATTAAAAAATTGGCTTTCCCAAACTGAGTTCAGAATTAACATAAAAATTGGCACCATTGATAAAACCTTATTTTTATGCAATGTACCAATATTAAAAAAACACAGAAATAAAACAGAATTGAAAAGGTTTTGGACGAAACAAGAATGAGAAGCCAGAAATAAGAAATAACCACACAGATCATTGAATAGCTAATAAATTTGTATATTAAAGCTGGGAGCAGTTCTGAATAATCAAACGGCTTGATACAATAATACAAATAGTTACTACAACTAAAATTACGAAAGAGAAAGTACACAATCAGGGAATTCCTCCCTAAAGGTTTAAGTAATTAATTTTAACATTTTACCATGATTATGTCCAACAAATGCCGTTTTCACCATTCCTGAGTTCACCAATGCCTTCATAAGGCCCGTGTCCTTTTCTTGTGGGGTCACAATGTCATCTGTTTGGAAAATAATTATGTAAATTCAATATAGTTTTGCCATTGATTCTTGGCTTATTTCATACGTTAGGATTAAGACAGGGGTTCGGGACAAGGAATTAGAAAATAGCTTGTGTAGCTGACACCTCTACATTTTTTTAATAAAGATATTCATTAAAAAGCGGTTGTGGCGTCCAGACCCTCATTCAATCGTGTCATTTATTAAGGACTTTTTTGGACCCATGCCTTGTCCATTCAACACTTACCGTGCTGACCAGTGCATTCTGGATAATTCTCTATGTTGTCATGAATTGGTCCGTATTCAGCTCTAAATCAAAGAAATAATTTGTTAGACTTCAACAAATAAAGGTAAATATAAGGTGAAACCTGTCCCGTCGACCACCTGAGCTAGGCGACCACCTGACTAAACCGACCGACTCCTCCGCAGTACTACAGAGCGGTGCGTGAATGTCGACCATAGCTCTTTGGTGTTCCGATCGCCTAGGACATGTTTTACTGCTTGAACCTTACGTTGGATAGTGGAAGAAAGCAAGGGTTGGAATCGGACCCCACATTTGTTTGATTAGTTCGCTCTCAGAAATAAACCATTCGACAACATTTTCATGGACATAAGCTGGGATACCCCCACTCGCATTCTGTCCGCCTCGGGTGTCAAAAAACCAGAGAATGAGTGCCGGTGTGTCACGACCGTCAGACCCTCTGTGCCAAATTGGAAGATAGTAGTTGGTATTTCCTAGAAGTCCCGTCGAACCTTGTTGGGTGTATGCGAGATTATACTTTTGTTCGGTCTGGAGAATTTCTTCACGAGAAAGGTGTCGTCCAATATCATGATTTCCATAGGTTGTTGCCCACCTAAAAAATTTTCAATTTATACTATTAAATTTATTATATTTTTAGATATTAATAAAGATTGAAAATATAAAGTATATACGTTTCGTCAAAACTAGTTTTCACTACAAATGAGTTCCCTGTCATTATATTTGTATAATTTAGATATCAAAATTTATTTTTCGTCAAAATCAGATAGAATTGTTATCAATTTCTGACGGACATGCTTGTGATTATCGTGCGGTACAGTATACGGACATGCCTGCACATATACCGTGGTATTGTGATTCATTGTTCCACATTTCAGACACACTTACACTCATCCAATACTTACCGATAGCCACCTTTCACGACTGGCTGAAGAAGCATATCAATATAGTCTGTGCCATTTGTGTAAGGAAATACTTCAGCTGATACCAAATCCCCGGTATAAACTACAAAGTCCGGATGTTCCCACGCAAGAATATCTTCCATAACTTTTGTAGATTTTAGATCGTTCGCTGGACCCCATTCTGACGATTGTCCTTCACCATAATGTCTAAATTGAGATTAATTAGAGGATTCCTCGGTTAGTTTCGTTATGAAAGCCGGTACATCGTTGACGACATCTAAAACAATACAAATGTAGCAAAGGAAAATGTTCGAGCCATCGATTGTAAGATTATTTTGTATTGTTTTGCATTATCACAAGAAAGGTGATATTTTTTTTTAGATTTTAATTTTTGAGAAACTGGGATTGTTCGATGTAATATTGACTTACAAATCCGCAAACGTGACAATCTTGAATGTCCCATTTTGATTAAAATACAGTGTATCACGATAAGGATTCCGAGTATCTTTGTCTGAGTTTTTGAGTATAGGCCCACGCTGAACACCGGCTTCTGTAGTAATAATATTTAGTGCTAGAGCTGCCAATGCAGCCCATAACAGAATCGAAATAAGATTTTTGTTCATTTTGTACTTAACTCTCTACAGAGATGGTTCAGACAGAAGTGTCAAGGCAGATGGGTGTCACGTACTAAATAGTTAAAAGCATGCGTTTTATGACATTTTATATTAACGGTAAGTTTTATCTAGCGTGACAGTCCTGAAATTTTATCTTACAACAGGTTCAGACCAATTTCATCAGTACTTAAAAAACGTCATGTGGGCGCGTGAACTCGGAGAGACAAATACAGGGGTGGGCAGATCTATGAGTCCAGTTTACGAACGCCCATATCTCGCGCAGTTTGAGTGAGAGAATTTTGAAAAAAATATGACCGTATCCTTGGACAAGTTGGGACAATTGATAATTTTTACAGATTTTTTGCATTCAACTATGGCAGCCAAAATGGCCGCGGAATGTGAAATACTAGCGAGAAATTTTTCCAAACGACGTCCAGATTCGTCGCCCTTCCTTTCCGAGGTCTTTGTTGCAGATGTCAGAATGCGAAAAAGTCTATTGGACTAGTATCCGGGGACTTAACAGTGATTTCGATGCTTAGAATAATTTTAGATTTTTTTCTAAATTGTAAATCGGCTGCGTAGGCCTCCATATTCTTACAGGTATGGGAAGTAGCATCATCATGGTGAACGAAAATTTTATTGGTTTCATTAGGTTACAACGCAGCGACGGATTCTTCCAAAAAAATTTCAGAAATGAATTACTCCGAGTTTATTTTCAGATTTTGGGGGACTCTTATGAGATGGGCATCCCCTGTAGGGTCAATGCTCCGACCACCATAAATTTTCCACAAAACTTTTCAGGTTTCTCAAAGCGATATTGGGGGTCACGTTTAACAGGTTTGCGATAGTAAGTTCGACAGGCGCGTTTTGAATTCTGCAGGCAGAACCGAGTCTCATCAAGGGTGATCAGGAATCTCGCCATTTTTCCCGATAAGTGACTCTCATATAGCTTCCTGCAGTTTGTTCTGCGATTTTTTAAATGTATCGGCTCCAAGACATGACCTTGGGTATTTTTCATAATTTTTGGACTCAGATGTTTTGTGAGGACTATCCGGACAGCTGTTCGGGACACTTTCAGACGCTTTGAAATTCCATTTTCAGATCGCGGGTACTTCTTATCGGTTGTAATGCGAATCTGTCGAATAAAGTGCTTTTTTCCTCGATTTACGGGATCGCTGAGACTACGGTGAAGAAATACCCACAATTTTGTAGTTTCTGCGGTTTCCGATAGAGTTGACACTATTTGACCCTCCACCCAAAAATAATTCAAATCCGTGACCTTTTAACCTTTTTATGATCATCCGAAAGGACAAATCTTCTCTGGAAAAAGTTCTCGCTCGTGTTTCACATTCCGCGGCCATTTTGGCCGCCATAGCTGAATGCAAAAAATCTGTAAAAATTATCAATTGTCCCAACTTGTCCAAGGATAAAGTTATATTTTTTTCAAAATTCTATTACTCAAACTTGCGCGAGACGTAGGCGTTCGTAAACTGGACTCATAGATCTGCCCACCCCTGTACTTCAGAAATCGTCCAATTGCCTACGTGGTCGACATTTTATCATTTAATGAGTTAAGTGGTAATTTCAGGATCTCACAATAAAATACAATTTTTAATATAGTCATAATCAATATAGATTCACATCATCTCAAGTGTTTTCTGATTTACATATTTTTTATTCAAATCAATGTAACTCAATCAAGTTCTGTCCAAATATCATCATGGATTTCTTACACCACACGTGCGTAGTAAAAGTCCGATTTATTATTCCTGATAAATTAGCTGGACGGTCAGTTTCACAGTTCTAGATGTCGACCAATGATGTTAGAGTGAACGCTCTTCAGCCCATCTATGTTTGTTAAGTTGATTTTTTGATCCTTTATTAAAATGTTATTCTGAAACCATCCTGGTAAATTAAGTACAAGTAAAATCTATCCAACGGTACAATTATTGTATCTACTTTAATCTACCTTTGTATACCGATAAATCAACGATCTTCTCATTACAAAGAAATAACACTCTTGGTGAACTTCTTTATCGACCGAATTCGAAAACTAAACGCGTCAATATAAATAAGTAAAAGTCATTATCGGAATTTTGTTAATAAAAATTATGTAGCTTATTATGTATATTGTTAAAAAGCTGTCCTTTACTTTACAGGGTGCTACGTAACATTCGAAATTGGTAATTAAAGGAAATTGAATCAAAGCATTGTGCCGCCGTATAAATTATATTTACTTTACTCATTTATTTATCTACTGTATAACCTACAGTTATTAGTAAAGAAGAATCAGCAACTGTGAGCAACAAAATTGTCATTTTTAGGTCCAAAATTTCTTTATTATTATCTTAATGAAGACGACCTGTCCCATGCGACAGGGTTCGAGGGATAAAAATCTGATTGCGTGAACAAGTCGTCGGGATTCATACTGCAGATACAACATGGAGTCACGTACGATGAGGTGAGGCAAGATCTGGTCGTCCCAGCCAGGTGGTCGCTTAACTAAACAGGTCTCTGGGATATGTCTCACTGTAATTTGTAGTATAATATGGTTTAGGCTTCTGATAAAGAATTAGATCGGGAATAATTCTTCATTGAGATATTGCTTTGCGTCGTTCTTCCACCGCTACCACTCGCCTCGCGCCCCTCGACATCCATCCCAGTTGGCTTGCAAAATGAAAGTCGAGTGATAGGAGCCAGACACCCTATGATTTTGAAAATTTCTTTATACGAATCAATCCAAATTGTAATTTCAAAAATAATTTGAATATGCATATATGTACGTGATTATGGCTCAATTAATTTAATTTGTGCGTATACATATGTTTAGTTTCACGAGTTAGAAAGCAGTTTTGTATTTCTGATCACACAGGGTGGTCCATAAATCCAGACTATTTATTTTATCTCAAGAACTGATTTCGGTTAATTACATGCGGTATTATGTGGCGGTCCCTTCCTCAAAAATAAAATAGAAGCCACAGATTTTAAAGTTAAAATTTGGGCTAAAGAACTTACACCGTAGTCTTGGATATTTATTCCAAAGGTGGGACAGTACTTGTCGCTTACACACAAAGATGATGAAAATTGCGATTCCTTGTAAAAGATTGATCATATCAAAAACAATCCAACCAGGAGAGACTTTGTCATTGGAAGCACCCCAAGAAATCACTTCGAAAATCCAAGTCACTCCCATCACACAAAATAGTTTGGCAAAAAGTTGAAATCTGAAGTGAAAGAAAATTGTTTTTAAATTCTGAAAACTGCGAAAGATATTAGTTTTTTTCTTTAAAAATTTCCACACCCGATTTAAATTGCGGCACAAACATTCTCACATTAATCACATCAATTCTCACAGAATGCCGTACTAAATTGACTTATATTTGACTCACGATTGTGATTGGTGATTTGACTGCCCTTCCCTTGCTGATCTTGTACTTTGCTGATATTTATACATGATGTAGACAGTAGTCCCAAAGAAAATTAAGTTGACGCAAAGAAGTATTCCAATTGGTAAATACAAATAATATCCCTGGGCGTGGGTGTCAATGTAGCACCGGTCAACTCCGTATCGGGCCAAAGGAAATGTTGTACCATTTGTGGAATGTCTAGAATCACGTACGAAAAATTACTGTGCATTTTGTGAAATGGGTTCAGAATAATATGCAGGTTTTTGAACAGAAATATACAGGGTGGCCCAAAAGTAACAGTAGATCCAAAATAATTCTTTTAATATTCCCAGTCTCAAAATTACGAAATAGCTATTCAGTTCAGAAAGCGATTTTGCAAGTTTTGGTGTATCGTTCTCGTGTGTACGTTGCGCGGAGCGCACGGCATCACAAAACATAGACGAAATGGGAGTTTTTTTCGACATGGAGAACGAATTCTTCAAGGATAGAATTTGACCAATGGATCCATATGCTGAAGTTTAACAATATTTGTAAAGAGAAATAAACATTAGAAGAAGAAAACTGAAATTTAAAAAAAAAATTGAAATAAATTTGAAAAAATAAAATTAAAAACAAAATTTAAAAATTAGGATTTCTTTAAAGAAAATTCTCTAATCTCTCGATTTTTTTTCAAATTTTGTTAAACTTGAGCATATGGATCCGGTCAAAGTCTGCCCTTGAAGAATTCGTTCTCCATGTCAAAAAAAAACTCCCATTTCGTCTATTTTTTGTGATGCCGCGCGCGCTCCGCGTAACGTACACACAAGAACGATACACCAAAACTTGCAAAATCGCTTTCTGAACTGAATAGCTATTTCGTAATTTTGAGACTGGAAATATTCAAGGAATTATTTTGGGTCTACGGTTACTTTTGGGCCTCCCTGTACAACGAAATATCCTTAAGCCAGAAGCATGTAAAGCAACACCGTTTCTGCTATGGTGGAACAACTTCACTGAACCACCTGCACGTAAGAATCATCCGAATATCGAGGACCAGATTTCGGGTAAGAAATTTGGTTATAAAGTTCAAATGAAATGAAATTTTTTTGGTGACTCTGTCGAGGCATTTCTTCTCGAACGGTGTTGGTTTCTAATTCGGACTTAAGTTATAAATTCCAAGTCGAAACGTTATTAATTGTACACCCTGTATTTACGTTTCGTCAATGATAAATGCGAATGAGATGAAAAGAGTAGGAATTCCCCAGGCGAAAAGTGAGTAGAAAATAAATCTTTGGAGACCCTTGGATTTGGCGATCGTGGGACTCAAAGTCCTGTTAAAAATAAATCAATTAAATATCAAACTGAATAACCGTAGACTTGAAAAAATTTTGTAATTAAAGTAACTCGTGACTGACTTGAATGTCCACCACAGATCAAAATTCAACATTGTTAGCCAGCAAAACGTTGAGAGAAAGAAGAAATGTGAAAGTAAAGCTGGAAAGAATTTAAAGGAATGCATGTTATTTGTGTTTTTCCTGTCATATTATTGACAAAAATAAGATATGATTTGGTTACCGACAAAAATGCACCCAAAACTCCGTGAAGAGTCTTTATCCAGAAACAAACTCATCAAATGTGATGTTCCCATGAAGACAAGCATGCAAAACATGGACACAGAGTGGGAGAAAACGGTGTAACCGTGCAAATTATGTTTATCCCAAATCAGAATATAAACCACTATAGTCAGCAAGAGAAAAAATGACGACATGTACATCATTCCTGAGTAGATGAGGGAAATAAGTTTCTAAATGCAACAATTAGAACCAAGAATTAGTTAAGAATTTTTGAGAATTTGAGCCAAGATAATGTGCGATTATTATGAACTTACGACAAACTTTCTTTCCGTTTTCTCAGTTTCGGTTTCCTCTTTGGCGCAAACAGCAAGCATTTGCGCCGTAAATATTCCATTGTCGTTGAGTATTCCATCCAAACAAAAATCCGAATAGACAATAATTGAATTGGAAAAGCGGATGGATCCGTTGACCAACAGTTGGAACCTAAAATTTTAATTAACCCATTTCCAAAAGGTTAATCCATCATTTAACTTTACGATTTCAACACCTCTTTGCCCCGCGACATCGGCTTTTGTATCCGACAATTCGTTTGAACGGTACGGTTTAGTGAGGTTTCACTATATAGTTCATTTTGAAAACCATACAATAAAGTATTAGAGCAATTTACGGCATAGAGTCTGAAGGATGAAAATGGTAGTCGTCACACGGAGTTGGAAACGTGTAATGTATATGTTGTTTTGCCCAATCTTCACGCAAACAATTATGAGATGATAAACAGGATTTTGAAGGTTGACCATACTCCATTATTGGTGACCACGTTTGCTGACCGATTGATAAGCATGGTACATGAGGGTGGAGTGTGAATGCCTCGTCAAATACTGGACAGCACTTCGGGACGCAGGTAATGTCCCCACCACATCGGATTTTGCAGACTTGTAGCGTGAGTTCAAATTCGTCCAAACTGTAAAATTGGTTAGCGTTTTCATCAAAGAGATCAATTCCAAGAACTAAATATCAATTATCGGATTGCGGCGCTTCTACATTAATAACGTTGATTGGCCCGTTGGAATATTCGGTCAATGCAAGATTCAGTTCTCGAATGCGTAATCTTGTGTTTCCACGTTAAGACAATCAAATTGCGTACGCTTTGGAAAATCACGCTAATAAAGAAACCAGACCAAACGTTTATGCAGTAATATTTACCTTTGTATGCAATAATCAGGTGGTTTATAATATCCTGCATTGTCGTGTAGTTGGGCTTCGAGGATCCCAGTGGTTGACAGTGGTCCAACGTCTACCTCTGCATCCTCTCCCTCAATTGTTCCATTTATAATGGTTCTGTTGACTGGTTTTAATGGTATTCGTATGATTAGTTCTTCAGACCCATGTCCATAAAAGCATTTCCAGTTCCCAGACTGTAGACTGTGAATCGAGAATGTAAATGAATTTTTAATTGAATGAAATGAAATATGAAGACTTAAACATAAAACATGACAATCACCACTTGGCTTTGTAAGAATGTTCTACAGACCTAAAGATTGCCTCTTCTCTGTCTGACATAAGTGGAGAGGGTAACGTAATTTCATCGGGAAGGTGACTTCCTGGACATTTATTTAGTTTTACAGGCTCCGTATTCACATTTTGGATATGTATTACAAGAATTGTAATACCAACACTGTACAAAATTGGCCGCATTATGGACTCAAGTTAAATTCGACGAGGCTACGACGCACTGCTGATTAAGGTCTTCCTCTGTTCAGAAATTGAAAATCAATTAATACGACAACCTTAACGAATGAATTGATTAAACATCTTTACCTGGAGATTACTTCTAAATCTTAAAATAGAATAAAATTAAATTAAGAAATTAGTTTTTATTAGAGCAGAATTAAATTATTATTTTAGTTTCGAATAGAATATATTGCTATGTTGTAAATTTCACTTGAGTTATATAGTCTAATTCATAAATCTAAACCGTAATTTTTCTTAGAATTGAATTGTGTAATTCCAAAATTACATATCCTGACGTTGAATGTATTACATGGAGTATGATATATTTAACACTACGCGATTTTAAATGCACAACGTACACCACATATTTGACTATTTTCCCCGTAATGCTTCTTAGTAATCTTGCCAATGTTACTGTAAGGAATTTGACACGTTGATAGTTAGCTCTTTAGCACATTTTTTTCTTGGTAGAGTAAAGTAGTGCGGGTGTGTGAATACCAATGCTACTGTTCGCCTTCATCGTTAATAAGTGTTAAATATAGTTTTAACTTCTGAAAATATGACGTATAGAGTGGGTTATCACTTTTCCTGTATGAATTTCACGTTAAACGTTCAACCCAAAATTAGGGAACACCGGAAGTAATGTCAATTCTGGTAAGGTTAGGCCTATTCGCGTCAAAGTTTGTAGTTTTATTGAGTTTTAACAGATATCAGATTCTATCGGTAACATATATAAATTATTTATTCCCAAACTTGACTGGATCTGATCACCAATAATGGCTTCCTACTCGCACTTTTAATACGACGGCACCGGTTATACTTCCATCTTAATGTCAAATAATAAAAGTTGACACCATTAGAATGTTTGAAGAATTGGTGTGAAACATCCTTTGTGACCAACACTGTTTTACATGGTAAGTGAAACTACGGGTACGAATTAAACTTTAATTTGAACAGAAAAATCTGCATAATAATGGGTGAAATGAGCTGTCAGAAGTTCTCAAAATTTGGCTACGCAAAATTGTAAATCGTTTGATACCTGAACCTCAAATTGTGCCAGGGTATTCGTCAAATCCAAATATTGAAGTGGGCCATTACTAATTCCATATGAAAATTGAATACTTCTCTAGAAATTTTTTCGCTGTTGTCAACTGTTGGAACTTTACTACTTGAATTCCACGATTGTGAACAACGAAATCTTCGGACATACTGAATTCTTTCATGTAGAATTAAAGGACTCTAACTTCCTCTCAACTCCAAATAAACTAGTGTTTTCCTCGTACGACTTCTAAGATCCAAATTGGATTCTACAGGGTGGTTCATATATACCTTCTGGTGCTACCTCTGGAGAGTGGAGACGAACCTAATCTTGAGTGCAAATGCGAGATACGAATTCTGCAGAGAACTTTCATCTACGATCTCCTGACCTTATTCACCTTATGATATGAACAAAATTTGTGCGAGTTATTTCTAGCCTAATATAGAGTCATCCAATGTCGACTGTACGAGTGCAGTGTGGTTCATCGGTTATGGATACACTGTAATACTTTACTTGCAAACAACAAAGGTCATTCCTTTCACCGCACGCTGCTTTTCCAGAAATCAGGGAAATAAATACCACAACTATTATGAAAACTATTTCTTCGGCTATTGGCAAGGACATGAGAAACTATAAAGGATAACACAAAGTGTCAAATTTATTTCGAAATTATTGAGTACATTGATCTCCTGGTTTTTATATTTACAAAGCTTCTTCTCCGCAGCAACATGCACTTGAGAACATTGATTCGCATTCTGAAAATAAAAATCAAAAATATAGTATAACCCTTTGGGCATATTTTAAGTCCGCAAAATATTTTAACTATTATGGAACCAATCCTTATGTTAAAACTCAGATCAGGGTTTGAAATGTTTAAAGGTTTTTTTCAGTCCGCCTAGTTTTAACATGAAACATGGTTTCCTTGTTAATTATTCTTACTCGTAATAAATGGAAACTTCTTTTGAAGCTGTTCGTGAATACTTTTCCGGCATACGAACAATGTGAAAATTACCGCACTCTGTACTAAATTGAATAGGTCCACTACCAGCCAATACCAGGTTTGAGACTCTTCCGTCAATATCCAAGAAATTAGCTCAAAAGCCCACAATATGACTGCAATGGTCAGGAGTCTCAGGTATACGTTTACTCTATAAATTGAATCACGATAATTTTTTTAATTCAGTTTCAGCACGTCTTATATACGGAGTTTTTAGAAAGGTAGCCCATTCTGTACAAAAACATGGGAGATGGTTCGTTCAACTCTTCAACTTTGTATTTATATTCGGAAATTGGTCACTTACATCCGCCACTTCCTGTCACTCCTTTCTCCGATCACATTCCGAGTGATCTTTTGATAAACGCATAATCGACCAACGGTCAGACAGAAAAATAATGCGTTGCATACCAGAAGGATTCCTATTGGATAGAAAAGATACCATCCTTCTGCTTCAGTTGAGATCAAACAACGTGTTTCACCATAACTGGGTCCTAATATAGAAATGTCCTCATTGTTTCTGTAATAAAATACGAAAATAAATAAATACATCATTACGTACATGCAACATGAGAGCGAAGGAATTCCCGAGTAAAATCATATTGCCAAACAATACAGCGAATATAGTATGCACAGTGTGGTGCATAACCTTTTCCAAGCACCTGACAATACCAGAAAAAAAGTAATGTGTACTTTGTGGAAATTTCAGAGGGGACTAAAATTCCATTATCAGTATTACAAATCCGATTTTGAACTAAGACAATTAAAACCTCCGTACCGCACATACGCATACCTATGCCGAGTTCACATTAAATTCTACGCTGAATTTCAGTTTCCCAATCCGATCAGAAAGGATATAAGTGGGCCTAAGTGGGTACGAACCACCCTGTACACCTGTAAGATTATGTAAAAAAAAATTACTTGTTCAAATTATCCAGGGTTAATCCACCGACTACAACCACAATCGGAAGTCCCCATGAAAATAAGGAAAAATATATGAAGCGTTCAATTCCTCGTCCTTCCGACGAACTGCCATGTGGTACATTCAACGAACTGAAAATAAAGAACAAGAATATAAAATAAAATTCCTTGATTCCTGAAATACAGTGGTCATGCAAATCAAAGATTATAGTATGGTTTAGTGATTGGTGGACAGGTATTGTTACTTCCATTGGCATATCATGAATGTCGACATTTACTCTTCAAATTGCCAAAAAGAATTGCTACAAATAGAGATGAGCCTGGGATACTGGCTAAGTCGCTTCGTAACAGAGAAAATATCATTAGGGAAAAATCCGTTTAAGAGTAAAGATTGACACTGTGGTTATTTGAGGCCGAGCCCAGTCACAAAAACCATAATTGTAATAAGGAAAAAATATAATTGGACAGGATTGCTTTATAGATATTTTCCAGCACTTTTAGATTTCAAGAAATGTCAAAAATCGTCACAGCATATCAATGTTTACCTGAATGTTGACCAGAGATTCAAGTTGATCATAGTTAGCCAACAAAACGTGGACAATATAAAAATATGACTAGCAGCACCTAAAGATAAAACCATAAATGAATCTCAAAAACGAAAAACATAGCTACAGTGAAATCTCGCCGTAACATACCCCTGATTTATCACACACTCCACAAGAGAATCATCAAGGCTCAATTAAAATGTCTAATGTAGACAATTTAACGCACTCATTTTGTTGCCAATACGTAATTGTACGTTATAACGAGATTTTCCTGTACCGTAAATAAACTAGTATTTCATTAGTTTGGCCTACCGATGACGACACAAAAGATTGTGCCATTCAAATCTGAGTCCAAAGCTTCCAATTGAACAATATTTGATGTCCCGAAAAAAATGTGGAGCAATAGCAGAGATACGACGTAGGAAATGACGATATACATGTGAAATTTTTGTTTATTCCAGAGGATAATGTGAACCACAATGGTGACCACGTAGATGCCACAGGAAACAAACATCACCAGTCCATATATTATGGATATCACAATCTGTGGAAAAAGTAAAGATAAATAGCATTAGGAACTACCTTGCATATTGACCACTATTTCAACACAAATTGTACTAGCGCATGTATGCTTTTAAAATAACGGGCGAATTTGGTAGCTTTTGAATAAACAAAAGGTCATTTAAATATAATTTACTTAAATTTCAACGATTTCGGGTGGTCATTGTATCGTATTCAGTCAATAAAGCCAGTACTGCCATATGTAGTATGAACAACAAAACTTCAGTGGAGAAAAATCAAATACTAAAAAAAACACTACAGAAGTGCCAAGAGATCGACCTCTTACCTAGGTATGACACAAGTGCTGCATTCTACTGTGTTTCCACGCGGACTACAGTGCACTGGTGCACTTTTAAGAACAGTCATAGAATAGGTTATTAACAGGGAAATGACAATAACCAACCTAATGTTTATAACGGCTTAAGTTGAACTCTCACCGTTTTTCGATAAGTCATCTTAATCACGCATGGCTCAATATGATTACGCATGAATTACATATTACGTTACTGTTAATCCAACTAAACTGGTCAATTCGCTCCGTATCCTATATTAGCAGCAGACACACAAACTATAATGTGTGTATTTACATACATATAAAAAGCGTAACAATTACCGGTAAATAACAAAAATTGATCTAATCAAGTTTGCCGCAATTGATACGAGTATAAATATCCATACTCATATTTAAGCTCCTGTAAAATACTTGCCCTTCAATTCTTTACCAAAAGTAAATAGATAATTTGTTGGTGAAGTAAATTTTGTATTTGCAATAGCTAAATCGAAATCCGTGTAATAGTGCATTCCATTTTGCCACACCACCCAGTACATACGAAAGCTGTCCGATCGACAGATACGGACGACAAAACTGTTTATGAAAACACAGTCGCTAATTGGTATTCGCCGGTAAGGCATTGTTTGTATAAGTTCGTACCTCAAAATCGGGCTAGGACGTCACTAATAACTGACTTATATAGACAAAAGGTTGAAAATCGACTTACGTTGTCATTTCTGATTTCACTGTCTATTGAATTCGGACAAAGAGCCAGCATTTCAGTTTTGGTTGAGATTGAGATGGATTCTCCTGAAGAAATAACGTCATCCAAACAGTAGGAATCTTGTAGTAGAGTCCTCCATTCCTTTGTAATCTGGTCCAAATAAACAGTGTTCCCACTTGCTAACACTCGGAATCTGTATTGAATTATTTTGTTGATCAATTATTTGGAATTACGTACAAGTTTTCGGGTTTTGATTTATTTTAATTTAGGGTGGTTCATAACCATTTGCCCTCGGTGATCCATTTGGACCGTGTCGGAAAAGAATGGCCTTTAGAATTTGAACAGAATTGAATTTGGAGAGTGCAGAGCTATTAATCATGTAAATATCATAGACAGGTATAACTGTGCGGTAGGCCCCAAATGTTTTGAATCACCCGATATATAGATATCTTTGCATACACACGTGTCAACAGTAGGCCGAAAAAATTAGTTTCGTAAATAGTCGAGGAAATTCCTACCCTACGATTATCATAAATATGACAATTATTTTGCCTCGATTGATTGTGAGAACTTACGGCACTGACTTCAGCTTCAATTTTGTTGAAGTTGCAGAAGACCATAGCTCAGGGTCGGAGCATTTCAAATTTTGTAAAAAATAATGAGGATGAAGTTTTGGGTGAACAGTCCCGGATTTTATATTAGGTAGACCCTGATGAGGCGGATTCCAATTGATTTCTCCGGTAAACGAGCACCTATTCTTTGCTACATCAAACGATTTTCCAATTTCACAGCATTTTGGAATACAGGTAGACTCCACACCACAATTGATATTGCAGATTTGTACAACTATTGCGGTCTTCGTGCTCCTAAACGAACATTGAAGAAATAATTTTAGAATTCAAAACATTTTCGAAATACTTTAACTGACTCTAACTTACTTTTTCAAACAATATTCTTGATTGTTGAAATATTCATTTCCGACCCGGAGAGAACCATCCGCCAAAAAATATCGAATTTCACTGCCAATTTCATCTTCCAATGCGAGTGCGTTTGGAATTTTAATGGTTTGTAAATACGTCTGATTACCACAATAGGGCAATCCAGGCGATAAACTATACAAATTACATAATTATAAATTACAGTGTAAATACATACAAATTAAAAATTATTCATACCTAATTTGGAAATACGATTAGAAAATGTTACCTGAATGTAATTTTCTTCTTGTCGTACGTCAGACTGGCTGGAATGTCCACACTTACAAGATCTGGCTGATCATCGCAAGATAAAATGGTTTGCAGTTTTAACTGGCACTCGACAAGTTTAATTGAACCGCTCAAATAAAAAAGTAAAACAAGGAATACACGTAAACGCATTGTGGATAAGTAATTTCTGGATTTCGGGAGTTGTTATAGCAGTTCTTGAATACAATTTCGTGACCGAATTTTGTCCAAGACTTTGGCAAACTTCTTCCCTGCTTGTTCTTTGCATAAATGTAATAGCCATTTATTTCAATGAAACCACGAATACTGATTAATACTGGTTGTCAGTTAATAGTGCGGGTGGAAGTGATAGGCCAAACCGCATCCGCCGACCTCAAGATACCAATTGGATTAATTACCTTAAATTTCATATTATGTATCCGTATGTGATCAGGCACGAAATCCAATACTGTCATTTTGCAAAGGTTTCTGATGTAATACTCGGACAGAGTTCATGAAATTGACATGATAATAATGTCATCAAAACTGAATTGCGTTCATAGATCAAATGAAGCATCCACCAGGTGATGGCATTTTTGAGTATAGCCCAAAAATAATTCATTTGTGATATTTCATAGTTAATTACCACTTCAGGCAACTTTAGTGAGAGATTAGATTCAATCCACTCAGGTGGGATTACCACGTTAAACGAATTAAGCGTGTAATGTTTTGAATCAGGTGATGAAATTTCCATCTTGAACAATACCTCAAATAACCCAATAATGACCGGGGCTTCAATAGACGCCTGGGCTTGAATAAACACCAGGTAAAAATGTTATTTCTTTAATTAAGCGCCGGGTCTGAATGAACGCCGGGGTTCGATTAAGCGCCGGGTTGAATTTCTGTGTCTACACGACACGTTTTGGTGGAGTTAAAATGGTGCATTTATGGTACGTCCTAAACAAAATTTGTGAAAATTCTGCCCATAAAAGCGAAAGATATATTTCGAAATTGTTGAAATGAAATTCTGCTGATAAACGCCAAACGCTGGGGTTCGAATTCAGGTCAAAAAGTTAAAATTTTAATTAAACGCCCGGGCACTTAATTGGTCATTTACTGTATGCAAGTTATTACGATATCATTGAAATTGCTTGTAATTGCATATTTGATTGTCGCCTGAATAAATCATCTCTATGATAATTTTTTGGTAAAGACTTTCAAATTCCTTGGAAAGTATCAAATAATTTCAGTTTCTGATCCAAGGAAATAATTCCGATTCACGTATACCGTATAATGTAAGGATTGTTCACGAGATCAAAAGTCTGAAAATTTTAATACTCAAGAAATTATATTCCGGATACATGGCAAAATAAATTATGTCAATGATTGGACGTCAATTACTGATGACGATATATTGCACTGCACTGTAACACAATTGTAAGGATGTTTATGTCATCCAATTTACATCTTTCTTTTCAGCCCTCGGCCGGATTCTTAAAACTAAAAATAGTTTTGTTGGACTCCAAGTAATAAGTACATTCAGCTGATCCAAACATGCAAGCTGCGTTCAAGATTACCAGAGATTTCTCGCTTCACGAGCTCGGATGAATGGCATTCACATCCGCAGATCTCTTACGGCTTCCAGTTCTGAAATGTTACACAAGATTAGATTCATTTTCCTTACAATAACTAAACACGAATTGTTTAGTCCAGTCCGGTCGTGAAACTCTTCCCAGTTAATTCCAAGTGTTCCATCGATTCTGCTTTATGAATGTATGAGCACATTAAAAGGAAAGCGAGATATACATTTCTGAAAGGAATGTGCTTAGAACATTATGAGCCGATGGACACAAATTGGTTTAATAAGTGCTGCAAACAAACGACATTACAGAACGACTAGATTTCTTATCTCAGTTGTATCATTCTATTTCGGCGTCACATCTTAAGCCAGTACGATTTAACTGAATTTTGTGAACAACAGCAATATCATTTCTGTCAATGTCAATTTCATCATTGTCTTTTTATTTTGTCAGATTTAGTAATACAACAAGGAAAAAATCCACAAAGTCGGTTTCGGCGAGAATGAGGTTGATTGTCAATGCACTCAATTGTCAATTACTAACCCAGACGTGGAAGTAGTCTGCGTTGCTGATGAGGTCCCTGGTGTTTCCAATGTCCCTAGCCTGATATGAAGTGAAGTTAGAAGTTCTGAAAATAGAATTGAGGAATTATGTTCTCATTTTTATTTTTTGATACAGCAGATTGGGTATTGGAAGTACTTACTATCGAAGCACGCATATTTTGCACGAAGTTCTCTGAAGATACCGTTTTTGCATATAAATATGAAGAAGATCATAACAGATTGTAAAATGTTCAGGATGTCGAACGTTTTCCAAATCCAGAAATCGCTCCCGTAAGCCCAGCCAATTAGTTCGAAGACCCAAGGCACTCCCATAATCAGGAACAATTTTGCGAATAGTTTGAGCCTGAAAATTAGTTTCAATTTCTAAAATTGTATGCCATTTTCACTTAACTTTTACATGAACATATTAAATTATTACGATTGCCGGCTCTCAGAAACTGGACTTTGGCTTCCTTTCGAAGATTTCTTCAATGCAACTGACATCTTGTCACCCTTATTTTTGAATCTTATGACAGAGACTACAGTGGTGATATATATGATCACGTTAACAGCCAGTAGAACCCCAATAGGACCATACAGATATGCAAACAAGGCATCCGCTTTAAGGTAGCATTTCTGTCTTGCATAGTCCGGTGTTATGAAATCTTGTTCTCGTGCGCTGGAACGGAATTAATCGTAATAGATTTTAGTTTAAAGTGATATGGCGTCGGTTGTAACACAACAATTACAATATCCCCTCCCATAGGTAGAAGTCCCTTAGGTGCGCTCTTTCATAGCGTCTTGAAATATAAACTTTTCTAGAGTATTCTAATAAATGTTTGAAAAATTTCTTACCCGGGATGATTGTCCAGCACCACAGCGGTCCCAACAATTATTACAGGAATTGTGGTCGCAAAAATAGCGTACCAAATATATTTTTTAAACCTCTTCCGGTTTGAAGATCTTGATCTTGAGTTTGCAATCATTTTGTCCGGGAACCTGTAATCGGAATTAGTGTACGAAAATTTAGTTACCGATACGAACGGCTATTCTTCATATGACTCTGACAAATTATTTGCGAAATTAAAACACAAAATTCGTCTCGTAGGGGTTAATATTTTGCACCACCCTGTAAATTCATTTCTAGATGTACTAATTGTTCTCTTTGATATTCTTACCCGAATGTGGACCAAATATTTACATTTATCATAGTCATCCAACAAAATGTGGAGAGAAAGAAGAAATGCGCCAGAACACCTGTGAAGAACACAGCGATATCACATCCAATCAATTTTGCCAACGATATCTCCAGTTGCAGTTATTTAAACCAATTACCAACAACGTAGCAGAGCGGACTTGCAATAACTTTATCCGGTTGATGTCGAACGAACATCGGGAGAATAAATGCACCAGCCAGGAAAACATACATGAAGAAAAGTGAGACAAAATAACTCAGTTGTGTCAACCAGTAAACACTTTTCCGGGTTCCCCATAAGCAAACGTACACAGTGATGTTGAAGACCAAAAATATGGCGGCGATCAAAAATGCTCCCTTGTAAATATTCACCGTCATTGGATCCTAGAATACGTTCAAGCCAAATACATTATGGGAGGTACAAGATAAATGGTAGTCCATAACGCTATACCGTTCCACTTCCAACCCACTGAGTCCAACTTGGGTCATCAGAATAAAAGTGAAATATTCATTTTGCAATTACACTCCATAAAATGTAACGAGCTAGAAATACTCAAAATAGTATTCTTGTGTGAATTTCATTTACCTCAAAATTTTTGTTCGGTCATGATTCAAGAACGACTACCCGGAAAAACTCCGTAGATTCCGTCGACAAAATGTATGTCTCAGTTTTCTCTTTATGGCCACTGGACTTTTTGGTGAGTTGTGTAATTGTTATGGACAACCTTGTACTCCTTTTTTTGTTAGTATTAGCTGTTCAATTAGCTACCTGCGGTTTTTTGCGTAAAGGTATCTCTCGGAGTAATACGGTATCTTCGGAATTCCCAGAAAACTCTGGCACATCTTCAATTGTTCCATTTGTTTCATCAGAAATAAAAACCCCATCAAGACAAAAATTGCTGTCAAACCGGGTTAGAGAAGGTCCTACCCGTACTGAACCATTTTGAAGGATTCTCAGCCTAAAATAAAGAAATTCGAGGATGTATTTACAGTTATTGCGGAATCAATACCAAAGTCTGTATTCATAATCTGAAAAAAATTGTTCAAATCCAATTGGTCTAAACTCATAAAAAAAAATTCGACCATGATGAAAATGTCCGTATTTACTCGGCAGCTATTATCTGTTTCAAACATTTGCATGACATTAATTGCAATTACAACATGTGTGTCTACATAAGAAATTGCGTTACAAAATTAGTTGAACCACCTTCTGGGGCTAAATTTCTTCATTTGGAAATTTGGGAAATGAAGTGAGTATAAAAAGTACGTCGTTGAAAATCGCTGGAATTTTTATATGTTATGCCTCCCTGGACAACTTTTGTGAAGGTCCTACTCCCCAAAAGTCATACCATTTGGTAGCTAGAAATACACAATGGGCCTAAAAGTTGTTCAAGGTGCCGCTATCCACAACTTAAAAATTCCAGGGATTTCCAACTGCGTACTTTTTCCCTTAAAGTTTTTACCCCCTCCTTTGCAACCTTACAACTTAGAAATACCTACTTACCTGAGCTGATCGAAACCAGGCATTTTCATCTGTGAGAAATGAAAACTTTGTTCATCGCTGTTCATTAACCTTCCGTTGACAATGAAACGAGGGTTGAATATCTTCGACGCATTTTGACTAGAATTGTTTTCATTCTCAAGTAGTGGTGACCAGTATTGGCTCCCAGACGGTGAACAAACTTTTTCATCAGTAACCAACTTGTATTCGACAACTTCATCGGGTGGACAACATTTGGCAAAGCAAGGGTTTGATTCACTACAATTCGGCTCACAAATCCAAGCCGAGATCGAAATAAATGAATCCCCATCTGAGACAATTCTGCGTAAAGTGGAATTAATTTAATACCAGTCCATCGATGACACCCAAAGTGTCCAAGGCATAAGTATATATGACTGATTTGTCAGTTTATAAAAATTTTAATTGGTTGTTAGAAATAGTTTGAAAATTTATACCGATGTCGTACTTCCATGCAAATTCTACGGAAATAGCAGCAAACTTGATGATGATGAACTTGGGCTCAGGATACCAGGAGTCCAAGTACTTAATTGACATAGCCAAAGGCCGAATCAAATTATAGCAGCAAAATTTATAGCCGGTTTTTGCGAAACATGAAATATTTATCTGACAAATGTTATCTAATGTACATATGACCAGGACATTTGAAATTACCAACACTAAACGTTTTGGTCTGATCTGGTTTTTTTGACGAGTGAAAAAGTATTATCAGAATTGTTTTTAAAATTGAAATGCTTTCCGCATTATTCTGACCTGTTCACACAGTATTCCGCTGGAGGATAATAAATGTCACCAAGTCTAAAGTATCCATTTCTGGTGAAACTTTCGTCTACTTTTGCCCCGACACTCGAATATCTTTCTTCGACCAGAACTAATTCGTTGAAGCATTCGGGTCTGCTTTCTTTAAACCTGTATACAGACCAAAATGCATTATATAATTTCCAGCTGGCACTTTCAGCCTAGCCAAATTAAAGTATATTAAATAAAAATGGGGTGGGGCAGTACACAGTTCATTTTCCTGTCATTTTTCATTTTTCATTTTGTTTTCTTAGAGTCAAGAATGGACTCTGTAAATCCGACAGTGGACCTCATGGACGAGGGTTCTTCTGATGGAACCCTGATCCAGGATGAGGGTGATCTGTTAGGGGG
>JAQFYE010000352.1:0-39289 GCA_034694305.1 Protaphorura glebata | reverse complement strand
AGCGTAACCAGAGGTCCAAATAAATTTATCTCAAGACACTATTTGAAATACTAAAAATGTAGTAAGTATTGAAGAATACATTTGTAACATTATAGTTTACTTTCTTCGAATGATTAAGGTGCAGATTCAACAAAAAATCTCATATGATTCTGTAATATTCGAATAGTAAGTCAATAATTAAAAAATAAGTGACGTTACGGCCCGTGCTTACAACACTTTCTGCATTTTTTTTTATCTTGAAATCGTAATTTGACATGTACTCTAATTTTCGTAGAGAATTCTACCTGATTGCAGCTTATATTGAATTGGAATTGTATTTTATCGTCGTTCTCATTTTTTCGTCTGGATGATTACGAAATATATTTCCACTTGTACAAATATTTTCGAAATGGACGTGAATAAATCAAATTCATTTGTGCCATAAAAATACCTTCAAAATGTAAAAGTTCATCCATTCAATTTATTTCAATAGTTTTTCCAATTAATTTGTATTAATTTTTGAATGCATTTTTGAACTAAAATTTGAATCACACGGATCATTTGCTCATTTTCAAGAATTACTGTAACTTTTTGCATATGAGAAACTCAAGTACTTTCGTAGTCCATTGCGTGATGTGCGAGGATCCGCTCTAAAGAAGCCCTGGTCCATGAATACTTACTCAAAGTATCGGTACTCAAAGTGGCTTCCCGGCTCAGGGTGTATTGAATATTACGAGATATTCCTTTGTCACGAAATGGAAGCCAAATAGAAATGTAGTAACCGGTACTGTCTGGCGTCAGATGCGAGCGACCCTAGCATCGAAATATATTTAATACTATCGCCCTTCTAAACTAATTTCTTAGACATTCCGGAAAATGGAGTTAATATTAATATTTTCTACAGACGAGCCAGACGACACTCTAAGTTTGTTGGATGTTATCCCCATATATAAACATTTCACTTGGATGTTTTCAAATTGTGGAACTAATGGCCTGGTTTCTCCCTCTAATGAATACGTACGGTTCGAGTAACAAATTTGAGGCATGCATTATTGGACGTTTTAGTTTCACAGGAACGAGAATATTGATTTCCAATTTTTATTTACGTACAGCATAAGCCGCAGGGTCTCTCAAAATTCTCACAGCTTTGTTCGAACAATACAAAAGTGGTATTATTTAAAATGTTCTGACAAATTCAAAAACCTTCATCGACGAACGTTATCCCGACTAGGTCTTAGATTTCGAAATGGCTCCAGGATTTATGGATTTCACCTAATATAATCAAAATGTATATCTCACTTATTTCAGAACGTATGTTAGTGACATAATCGTTTCGTGGGACCCTTTACATTAGCACAATTTTATGTTACACGGAATGACTCACATCTTTCAAATTGAACTGTATGAATAATTTTAATAAAGGCTTTGCATACAGTAGGTTGCCTGTCACTCATATGCAGACACCAACAATTTCCGTCTATTAATTTGCTGAGACAAGTGAGAAACGAATCTTGCGTGGATTGTCCATTCTCTTTGTTTGAAGAACAAAGCGAAATTAGTTTGTTTGAGAAAGGTTAGATTTTCTCACATGCGTGGACATGAAGACTTTCACCGACCACACTCGTACGTGCATATAATCCACCCACATAACTTTCTCTATGTGTTTTTATTGATCCTGAAAATCACAAGACCTTACTTCGCTTTTACTCCCAACTTTCACCGCAGATAATTTCTGTCCACCTGTCACCTCTCACGACGTACCTCTCACATTTAATAGCTTTCGACATTATAAACACTGCCAAGTATTTTTCTCTAATTTCTCCCCTATAATTTTATATCGTACAAAAATGAGTCTCACTCGCCAAATTAAGAGTTACGAATGCGGTTGCGAATACGAGAAGGTTAAAGTTCGTGGAGCGAAACGTCTTTGGGAAACTCATCAAGTCCGACAATTAAAATTAAACTAACAGTGTGTAAGGAAAAAAAAAAACCGATAGTATTATTTTTGAGAAGCTAAAAAATGAAGGAGGAATTTCAAAGACTGACGATGAGTACCAGAAGGCAATCTGTGATACTAGTTAATGGGGAAGTCATGATCAGAGAAGAATACACGACTTTGACAGCGTCAGCTACGGCAGAAAGTACTTTGACATGTTCAATGTCTGACGACACTCTGATGACAGGTATGTTTTTAATTCATGAATAAAACTAACATTTATGTCTGTACTTCCTCGGTTAAGTTGAACACTGGAGAGCTGGTCTTACTGTCGTAAAAATTCAAATCGATTATTATCGCGTTTGTCAAATTTTTATGCTTCTCTAAATCTGTTTCTTCCGAAGACTCAACCGGATTATGATTTAATTAAAGAGATCGCAATCAATTTAGTCAACTAATATTGAATACATGGATTGTAAACTGTTTTTAATTTCTCTGTCTTTAGCGGATAGACAACTTGAGCAGCAACCAGTAAACTGGAGAACAATTTTAAAGAAAATCGGATTAATCTTAACAATTCTGTACTTCTTTGTTTGTTCTCTCGGATTTTTGAGTGATGCACTTCGACTAATAGCTGGTAAAGCGGCTGGTAAGACAAAATCTAAGTATTTAAACGCTAGAAAAAAGAGAAAGTAAGTGAAACTTTAATTTCTCTTTCATCAGGGGAAGTACTTCAAAAGGACAAACTGCTAAGTAATCCGATCGTGGGTGTTATGATGGGGATTCTGGTCACAGTTGGTAATTGAACAACAATCGACAAAAGCAAAATTTTGGTAAATTTTTTCACTAGTTTCTTTTGGACAGCTGTTCAAAGTTCATCTACTTCCACAAGTATTGTCGTCTCAATGGTAGCGTCTGGATGTAAGTTACGTGATTTTATGATCATCTATTTATGAGATTTATCAATGTGACACTTTCTCACTGAGAACACTACAAAAATCTAGTATTTCCCATAAGGACTGCAATTCCGATCATTATGGGTGCGAATATAGGGACTTCTGTCACGAATACGATTGTTGCATTGACGCATATGAAGATTCGGGAGGATTTTGAGAGAGCGTTCGGAGGGGCAGTTTTACACGACATGTTTAATTTGCTCACAGTCACAACACTTCTCATTACTGAGCAACTGACACGTAAATAATTTCATGGTTTCATAAGGCCTTCAGATCAGATAATTCGGATCATCAGATCAGATCAACGTATCCGTAAAACAGATAGGTCAGTTAACCTCACAATCCTCGAGCTCACGCGATAATTTGTCAGCTAAGGAATGTCTGGTCCGGAATCGGATAATTATCTTAACCATCAATTTTAGATAGGATGAGACTGCCCAACTTAACTGATCCAATTTTCTTAGCCATCAGATCTGATGAAGCCTTCATATTTCGGGCCTTTTGAATTGTAATTGATTGACTTTGGGGATTGAATAAAGGATATTTGGAAAGGACAACGACGGCCATACTTGATTCTATCGATTTGAACTCAAAGAAAGGTGGAGAAATTCAGGTGCTATCGGTGCTAACGAAACCTTTCACTTCCTTAATTGTCCAGGTAATGAGTGAATATTCTTTGTAAGGTCGTGTCCATAAGATGTGCGGTCATGATTTATTTTAACTTTGAAGATTGACAAGGATGTGATAGTTGGATGGTCCATTAATGATCCTGCTTACGAGAATGCAAGACTGCTCAAAGTATGGTGCAATGGTTCAAAGAATGAGAATGAAACCTATACGAAGCCCTCGAGAAAATGTGTGCTGCATGTGAATTAATTAAAGCATGGTCATTCTAACTAATCTGCAATTAATAAATACGTATCCACAATATGTCCAGGTGTATTTCTGTTCAACTATTTTGACGATATTGGAGATATGACAGTGGGGGTGATATTGCTGATATTTTCACTTCTACTCTTGTGTGGATGTTTAATTTGCCTCGTCAAAGTTTTGGCAGCTTTGCTACAGGGTAAGAAACTTCTCGAAGAAATATCATAAATCATAAATTTGTTAAAATATTTGATAACATAAAAACTGGAAACCGAACATTTGATTTCAGGGAAGTTAGCACTAGCAGTGCAAAAAGCTGTGAATGCAGATATTCCTTACGCACCTTACTTAACAGGTAAGTCTTATTTTTGTATTTTATTATTATATAAAATTATATTCTGTACTAACGTAACATTCATTGTCTTGTAGGGTATTTAGCTATTGGTGTCGGAGCTATCATGACAGTGTTGGTTCAATCTAGCTCAGTATTTACTTCTGCCATGACCCCACTCATAGGTCAGTAAGAGAAATCCACGTAAAAAACATGGGCAAAATAATTATTTTGTTCGCTGTACTTGATAGCTATGGGAATGATTTCATTGGAGAGAGCATACCCTTTGACCTTGGGATCGAACCTCGGTACTACAACCACCGCCCTATTGGCCGCGCTTGCAGCAGAAGGTCCAAATCTACGTTGGTCAATTCAGCTAGCACTCTGCCATTTTTTGTTCAACCTCACTGGAATTCTATTATTTTATCCAATTCCGTGGACTAGATTTCCCATAGGAATGGCAGCAAGTCTAGGACGCGTCACAGCCAAGTATCGTTGGTTTGCCATTTTCTATTTGGTTTTCATGTTTTTAATTCTTCCATTAATTGTTTTCACACTGTCAATGCTCGGACCGATAGCTTTCTACATCGTGTCCATTCCGATGGGTCTGACTATAATTGCAGTATTTGTTCTCAGTATTATTCATCGCGTCCAGCCAGAAATCCTACCATTAGAATATCGAACGTGGAATTTTCTTCCAACTTGGCTACGAACACTCGAACCATATGATAGGCTAGTACAAAAATCAATAGTTGCTTTCAAACAAATAGCTTGTTGTCGACATTTATGCAAATCATCTGAGATAGACGAAGAAACTATTCAAATTAAAATTAGTCACTCGCATGGCGGGCTAGATAATATAGCCTTCTGTAACTCTTCCTTTCAGAAAGAAAGTACTGTTTAGAATTAAACTGTTACGATACTGATACAATTAATGTTAATAGAATCGTGGCTGGTCCATTGTCTATTGTCGTTAAGAATCAGTTAGATTTGTTATATTATTTATTTATTATTATAAATATACTATTTTGTAAAGTTCCCTTAAAATATTTTAGTAACTTCTTCTGTTAGTTTCACTCCGGAAATGACAAAAATGGCAACATCGAATCTGTACTCTATTATAACACAATTTTAGTCAAAAGTCTACGCTGTCCTTTTGTTCTTTGAAATGTAACAATAAAATTTTTGTCAGTCTAATTTCTGTCAACGTCTCACGAATAATGAAAAATACTTAATTTTTTAAGAAAATTTAACTAGTCTACTTTTATGTAATATTTATTTGGCCGAGATCCGAGTCGGAACCTATGTTAAATAGAAGAAAAAAAATCAATATCATGTATATGCAAATATGACCGCGTAATTCTTTGACTTACCGCTTTCTTGACGGTAGTTGGACTTGGACCACCAACATACTTCTTTAACATAAGGGGACTTGCCGCGAGAAGTTGTGATAATTTAACTTTTGCTGAATCCAATTCTTTTTTTCTTTTTTGTAATGATCTCTTCGAGTTAAGGGCGCCGGGACCATCGCTATTAAATATTACAAGATTTCGAAGATTAGAAACATCCAATGAATCACTAATATTCTAATTTCTCTTACTTGTCACCATCGGATTCCTCATCCGAAGATGCCAAATCTAAATCCTTTCTGGCTTTCTCGACCCAATTCATATCCGCCAATTCCTTCCTCACAGAGTGCTCCAATTTCTCAACTTTTATCGCCATATTCACTCGAGCTTTGATTTCATTAAATAGTTCCATATCCACAGTGAAGCCGGGCAACATCTCAGCTGAAAATTGCAAAGAAATATACGTTTAAGAATCGAAAATGCATTAGAAGAGTATGAAAAATCAACATCGGAAGTACATGTCAAAAGAAAAATTTCAAAAAATCCTTACTTCTCCCCAACGATCGACTAATATTCCAAAACATAGAAGTTTCAGCTGGTTCGACCATCGCGATCGCAATGCCACCCTTGAACGCTCGAGCTGTTCTTCCACTTCGATGAATATAGCTCTGCACAAATGAAATTATTAAAAAAAAATAACACAAAATTAAAAATCATTCCTTACCTCAGCAGTTTTAGGGATTTGATAATGAATAACGTGGTTAATATTTGTAATGTCTAATCCTCTTGCCGCTACATCAGTCGCAATTAAAACTGCAGTGTCAATCGCTGTGAATCTTTCCAAATTTCTCAACCGTTGTTTTTGCTGCATTTCGGAATGCAGGGGGAATGTTTCACACTTCAGCAGGAAGAAAAGATTCACTAATCGTCTAACACAATTAATGCTGTTACAAAAAACAATTGTTCTCCCGGGATGACGAACGAGAAAGTAATAAAGGTAATAGTCCTTTTCGCTCAGTTGACATGAAATCGACATCTCCGTCAAGGTTTCACAAGTTCCTTTCCCACTTGTAATGTCCACGATTTTTGCATTCTCTCTGACACCGATCATATCAATAATTTCTTTCAATTTTTGTTCTGGAGATACTTTCTTCACTTGTTTCAAATTCTTCTTTGTCTTTACATTACTCTTCTTGAAACGTTTGGGAGGTTCATGTGTAAATGCAAGAGTTGCGGAGAATACAAAATTTTGGCGACGATTTTTTGATGCAGGACAACTGTTGAGTCTAAATAAAAATAACAAGTTTCATATTATATAATTCATTCATATATCATATTATATTAATACAAAGGAGAACAAAGGAGGGAGGAGAAAATGACGCGTGAGAATTTGAATTTGAGAGCCAAGAAATGTATGGCGTATGTCAGTTGTCAGTCAGTTTTATTTAAAGTGAGAGTGCCTCTAACCTATGACCTCGACACCGGTGTCGTTGTGAAGAAGAAAAAGAAGACGGAGGAATCACAGTCCCAAGAGTTTGAAGTCTTTAGTAAGTCTAATGTTAACTCATGGGGATGACAGGAAAACGAGGTCTTTTCCTTGTTTTTCTGTGCTTCCCCCCGAACTATGCAGCCGTCCCTCAAAATTCATTTATACCGTAAATGACCGATTAAAAGTATTCAGGTACGGGTTTAAACCCCCAAAAAATGTTTAACCCCGAAAAGTTAATTTTGCTGCATTCAGGAAGAGATTTAAATTTTAAACCCGTAAAATCGGATCAGCTGATCCAAAAACTTAACCCACCTCCAGAGGTGGGTTAAACCGGGAATTTTAAAATGACAATTGGAAAGGGATTAATTTTTGGAATATATCAATTATTTTAGGAATTTAGTGAAGCGGACAATGACGATGTTGACTGTCATAAAGGAAATTACGTGCAGCAACCAAGAGTTGACCCTGTGAATGGTGTCTATATCGTGCAGGATACAATTGATGACAATAATCGTCTGTTCGATTGTGCCAAAGACATTAAGGGATCTGACGTGGACAGGTCACAACTTTTACAGGCGAGAGGTAATATTGAATAATATTATTATGGTTATCATTACTGAAATGTTTGTTCTCACACTTCAAGAATTCCTTGTAGTTCCTGGAAGTGACCTTTCTCCACCATTCGATCCGTTTCGTCAACTGCAAGATACCTAGAAAATACGAAATCAATGTTAGCGTGCTGCTCATACTTCATAACTTCATATTTAACTTTTCGAAATTATATGTGTCGTCTAATGTATTTTGTGTATATTGTGTTTGTAAAATGATGATTAATCTAATCTAACCTGATTTTGTTCAATGTCGCCAAATGTTCATTTCCATCTTTCACTAACTCCCAAAGTCGACCTGGTGTGGCAATGACAATTTCAGGTTTACCACGTAACAGCCGCTCTTGTTTCGCAGCAGCAAGGCCGCCAACAATTACAACAACCTAAATATAGTAATTGAAATGTTCGTGAAGTGCAATTTTGACCAAACCCAATTTTGTATGCGAATTCGTATATTACCTTCAAATCCGTATATTTGGCGACTGCCTCAATGTGTCTCTTAATTTGAACCGCAAGTTCCCTTGTGGGAGTCAAAATTAGAGTTTGAAGTCCATCAGGTTCTTCGTCTTCAAATTCAGAATCTTCCACCTGTGGTTCGACTTCAGTTCTGTTCTTGAGAATGCCATTAATGATAGGAATCGCGAATGCTAATGTTTTCCCACTTCCTGTCTCTGCCGCACCGACAACATCTTTCTTCCCCAGAATAGACGCTGGTAATGTGAGCATCTGATACAAACAATTTGTAAACATAATTTTCTTAAATTCGCTCAGATTCCGGCTTATTTCAAAGATTTCGATTTACCTGAATTGGTGTTGGGTTGTCGAATGAATTATCTTTCAGCGCTTTTAAAATAATGTCCGGAACACCCAGTTTAGCCCATTCAGTGAAATTGAAGTCCGAGTCTATAGGATCCATATCTTCGACTATCTCCTCCTCATCATTGGTTTTAAATTTCTTCTTTAGTTTGTTCGCCTTCTTTTTCTCTGTGGATTAGATAAACAGAATTAAAATATTTACAACTACTACTTAGTACAACTTTTGCAGTAACAGGCAATTTTAGATTAAATCCGAACAATTCTGAATTTTCGTAAAATTAAAATTACGTTTCGGTGTTTTCTTTTTCTGAAGAGTACTTTCCACCCGGTTCGTTTCATTTTCAGCGACTTCCCACGAAGCAGTAGAAGCGACAGAGATTGAAGAGTGATTGGGGGACAAAACATCCTTATTGAGCTTTTTATTCGTTTTCTTATTCAATTTGGATTTCTCTTGATTAGTGTTCTTCGAATTCAAAATTAAATTGGAGTCGACTTCCTCCGCTTCGCTCTCAGAGTCTTCGGAAGAATGATCTTCATTATCCTTCCGTTTTAACGATTTTCCTGGAAATGGAAAGTAATGAAGGTTAATTAGTATAGAAATGCTTCCAACTCAAACTTGACAATTATGACAATACAGACTGGGTTATAAAATACAGAAGCAGCTGGTAAGAAAACGGGTATAGTATGACAAATGACAGCTAATTAAAATACAAAAGCGATCATTAGTTGAGTTTGCAGGTAATTCATGTGTTTTCAAAATTACGGAAATATCTCTCTAGCACTCCTTCTTTTTAATGAAATGTCTTCAATTTGATTTTTTTTCGAAATATCGATACCCATCCCATCATCTGTAAATCTCGATGCGTTATGGGTTGCTTCACAATTTGCTAACTTAACCACAAAACAAAGAGTCTACCTAGAAGTGAAAATTCACAGTGATCTTATAAAAATATTGTCTTTAACAGTGAAATTCAAACCTTGGATTTAGTTATCTAAAAATACAAATGGCTTACTTGTTGGACCGTCCTTTTTGTCCTCCTGCCTCGTCACATTATAATCCGTGAGAATTTCAAAAGAAACCAAATTTGCAAATTCCATGTCACTTGCCAGAAACTCGTTACCAATTTGGACTGGTTCCCATACCTGGAGTGGTGGTTGCGATGGCCTTCCCTTGTGAGATTTCGCTTTCATTGTCACTGTAAAATGTAGTGCTCACTGCTGAATTTATGAAAGAGTTACTGGTCACAATTTCAACAAATACAAAATTTGATGACCGGGCAGCCAGACAGCGCGTGGAGATTTCCAGAGCTCGTGACTTTCAAATTTCGTGCAAATTCTCCCACGTGTCATGTCCATATATGGTCATTCGCTAAATTTGACAGCTTTTCTGTGGATGAACGGATTCCAAAATTCGCCAAGTTTTTTATTGACAGGACTGATTAGTGTTGATGAAAACTACAAAATTGAAGTTTTAACGAAAACTCAAAATTTTGAATTTTTGTCAAACGAAACAGACAAAATCTCCAAGAAAAATTAAAGAAAAATAATTTGGCAGCAATTTTTTTATCTTCATGAAATTGATTCATTTCAAAACCTGCTAACATTGCGAAAACAAATTATGGTCACCCTTTTGACCGTTTCAGAACGAACTAGTAGTAAAATCGCAACTAGAGGAGTCAAAATAGACATTTTACCAAAGATTAAAAAATGGTAGCGAAAACCAGACAATTTTGCGATTTCTGCTTTTCTGCCAATTAATTTGAGAGCTTTAGTAGTTAGTCGGTAAGTTTTTTGATCTCCCCATATCTGAAAATTTACCATTCCTGAAGTCAGCATAGTACATGATTGAGACAAAGTAGACAACAAAAAGATTCATTCGGTCTCGAAAATAAAAATCTTTGTTATTTATTTTTCAAAAAGGTTCTCTGTCACAATTGTACGTACGTACGGTTATGTATGAATGATTTATGAGTCAAGGTACAAGAATATAATGTTGGGACTTTGGAATTAACAAACAATTTGGTATATAGTATAGTAGTAACAAATTCATCAGCGACTTTTCTAATGAATGCAATTTCTGACGATGGAGTCAAGTCAAGATTCTTTTAAACAGTGTGATATAATTATAACAATCAACAAATTGAAAATTCAATTATCTGAGGCATGATTCATACGTATGTGAGTATAATAGTCAGTCATACATTGTACATTGTACTTCACAATTTGTCGCCACTAATAAATTTGCACTGCATCAATTAATAGAAGGTTATTGCTAAATGCGGTTAGATTATGATTAGGACGATAATACCTTGAAGAAACTTGCGTCACACACACATTTCACATTAAATTGAAAAATCATATAACAATAAACTAATCCCTTTTTAAATAACAAAGTTGTAAAAAATACGGTTCATTTCATATATTGCCTTATTTACTTTTTTCACCCCAAAGTATAATTCACTTAATGTATTGAAACTTGGTCCTAATTTTTCAAATAGTTTAAACTTTGACTAAACAGAAAACCGTGTTATCCTTATCGATATTCGTTGAATTCATTAAACACATTATTTAGGTTAAAACTTATCGACTAATTGCAATGTACAGATTAAATTTCTTACACTATTTCTTACAAACATATTTAATAAGATAAAGTTCAAGTCTTCTCTTCCTGTGTTCGGTTCCGGTTTTTTGTTTGATGACGGAGGGAAAACTATAAACGCTCTCTTTTCTTGCTCGGCCTTTTACTCGCAAATTTATTGATCACATCGTGAACACGAGATTTGTGCTCCATAATTTTTCCTACTTGAGAACGTGACTCTGACATTTGGTCTCGTATCACTTTACACCTTTGTATATTTCCCTGAAATCAAAAATAGATGTAATTATTACATCACAATCTCTAAGCTAATTTTAAACTGACCAGACGCATATAACGAAGAGTTAGTTAGTCACTAGTCAAAGTCAGATTTCAAAAGTCATATACCTGCATAATTGTTTTACATAAACGGGTTCTATAACTACAGCGTTTGGAAGTAACATTATTTTTTTATGCACTGAAGCTTACCTTCAATAACTCCTGAATCCGGTTGAGATCACGAGTAGCACAATTTGGTCCAACTTTGGCATCAATCCTCGTTAGCAACAAATTGAAGTTATTCACTACGTTTATTTCCAACTCAACCTTAAAAAATCAAAAGCGTCATTTTTGAAATTTTTATAATTATATTTTACAAACTGTTTAATAAAAATGTATGAAATTCAAGTAAAAATTTCGAACTGGAATTTCTTTTTTAAAATAAACTTACAATTTGATCCACTTGACTTGTCAAATGCATTAATTTCCATCCCGTTACTTTTTGGAACACATTTTTCTGATTTGCCAAATCATTAATAGTTGGTCGTCTCTCTTCTTTGGGCTTAACATCAGAGTACCGGTAAAAATGATTCACTCTAGGCCTTGGTGCGACTTTATTTGAATCGAGAAGAGATACATGAGGCTTTTTAATATAATACACAATATGTTCAGGTGGTGGGGCCTCAGGTAGAATATCTTTTAATTTTTCCGCGAATCCTTCGAAGAGGTTAGGATCCACTACGATTCACAGCAAACGAAAATTATTAGATTTCGGATACTTTCAACTACAAATCCAATCAAAAATAAATCAAAGTCGAACTCGAAGCCAGAACTTACTTAGTTCACTCTTTTTGAATTTTTTGCCTTGGTAGAATGATATTTCTGGAGAGGCTGATTCCAGTAAGTCACTAGTCGTTCTGTTCAGAAAGTAAAATAGAAAAATTATTTCATTACTCGCTTTATCAAATCATCCGAATATGTGCCCGTTACATTAATTACAATTCCAATGTACCAAATTTTGTAATATTTTATTACAACTAATGCATCACTGATTGTAATTTTGCTACAAACCGTCTAATACCACTGTTACATAATAATTGGTTACAAGTATGATGTAATCCCAATTACATTTGATCAAAAGTGGAATGTAATCTCATTATAAAAAATTTTTTACTTTGTAAGAGAAAGAAACTTTGTAAAGTCTTACAGCTGTTGTTTTCTAGGCTTCTTCCTTGGACTTGTCATCGACTCATCTTTCGTTTTCCCTTTTAATCTCTCAATGTCTTTAATTTGAGCTTTTGTAGCACTGACAGTTCTAACTCTTGGACCTCCAGAGACATTGCTTGACCCGCCTCTAACCATGCCATTCTGAATCTGATTCGTCGTGGTCGTTGTGGAGGAGATCCCATTTAAGTTAGTCTCATGGACACCTGAAATCGTCGAACTTGAGGAATACCCAATACGAGGTACCATACTCGAACATCCTAGACCAATATTAATTTCAGGCACAGATTGATGATGAAGTTGTTGTAATTGCTGTAATTGAATCTCTGCCGTTTCGGATGTTGTTGACAGCGTTGTCGAACCAGAACTTGAGTTGGAACTACAAGACTGCCAAGAAGACTCTTCATTAGGAGGTTGGAATTCTTTTTTAAGTATACTTAGATTTGCTGTTGGTGTATAGTTTAAAGTACTACCAATTGGACCCAACCCCACACTACTCCCCACATTTGAACTTAAATTGTTCTCTTTATTCGCCGTGGCAGCCGCCGCGACGGCAGCCGACGCGGACGCTGAAATAGAGGCACTAGCAGTTGAGGTCAATCCACTCACAGCACTACCACTCAACGAATTCCCAACCCCTGTAATGTTTCCACCAAAATTAATGGCAAGATTTCGTTGCGCCCTCAGGGGAACACTGTGACTATCAGTTCCTGCCTCTCTCTTCCTTAGAATACTAGGTCGTGGACTGAGCGTAGACTTGGTGTTTTGGGACTGACTCGGTGACTGAGCCGGCGTGCTGACGGCAGTTGTTGTTGTTGTTGTAGAAGTGGTTGTCACTGTCGAAGTGGTAGCACTTGTCGTGGTCGCGCTTCCAGAAGAGTTTGAACTTGCGGTTGACGTCCCGCTCGTACCACCGTTACTTCCATTCGGACCATTATTCATACTTAAAGTTGCAGATAAAATACTTGCGGCATTCAAAGATGTCATAGGCATCGGACACAGCAAAGGCTTGGAAGATATTATATGTCCAATATTACTGTTACCACTGTGCTGACCTTGACCTAAATGGGCAGTGTACGATGTTGGACCAGCCGTACCGCTCATTGTTATTGTGACAGGGTGTTGGCCAGAGGTAACTATTTGTTTGGAAGACACCGGGGCCGTAAATATTGATACCTGTTGGGGGGCTATTGGCGGTAGGTTCGAAGTGGCCGAAGATACTGTGACCAAGTGCTGATGGTTCACCGTATGAACAGAACCACTGGCGGATGAACCGACTGGAACCACGGGATGGGCAAAAGAATGGGATTGGAGTGGACCAAGGGAATGTGAGGTAGTTGACGAAGGTTGTTGAGGGGCGGAAGTTAACACCATTGCAGGTGTCCCTAAACTCATTAGAGAACCTTTGTTATCGCCGCCACTGAAATTAGTCGCCAAACTTACACCCAAGTGTCTTTTGTCTAAGGCAATAGGGTGGATGGAACCATGAGGATGAAGAACACTCACATTTAAGCTTTTGTGGTCCATATAATAACTGGGTGTTCCTGTCACCACACAAGAGGTATTGGTTGAAGCAAGACTCTGCGCAGCGTGTGGAAGACCAGAGGTAGCGGGATTCATTGGAGTTAGAAGGGTACCAGTACCAATGCCAGATTGAACACCGAGAGGGACTTGAACTTGAACCAAATGATGATTTCCTTGAGAAACTTGTAATTGCATAGGACTTGACCCAGAAGGCAAGCTATGAGCTTTTAATATGTGTCCAGCAGACATGGAAGTACCAGCACCTAAACTAAAAGTCACACCGGTGGAACAAGGGGAGCTACTGGCTACTCCAACGGGAACGCCATGTTGATTTGCCATATCTAAGACGGGATTTACATTTATTTCACGAGATATTGGATACACTTTGGTAACAGGTGGTCCATGTCCAGTGTTCGAACCCGTGACCAGGGAAGGGGTCATGATTACATTTGTTCCAGTTGGACCGGATCTGGGAGCCATTGCTACAACTGGAGTCGTATTGTTGGTAGTTTGGTTAGCTGGAAATAGAAAACAACGTTAAATTTTGCTCATCCTTTCGCAAACACAGCCTTCTGTAATTTTATTTCTAATCAGATGTTTCAGTCAGTGAAGACATATTCGTATTCAACTAATTCACAGTGAAGCAAAAAAAATTTTCTTCAAATTATTGAATCGTCGCGAAGATTTTCAGTACTAAAAACAAAAAAATTCGAAATGAATAGAAGAAAGAATGTACATTTCCAATTTCCTATATCCTGTCCACTATATTCGAGGGGAAAAAAATGTGAGAACCATTGATGAACTCCTAGCCTTATTAAGTCGTCCCGATTAATTCCAACATTATTAGTTTTTGGTTATTAAGATTGCCATATCCATATTCTACTTTTCCCACATTTCTATGTCCACGTTCATCAAGCTATTTTTATTACACATTTTTGGTAATATCGTGCCCTTCTATTATCTATTTATAATTTCCCACTTTCCGACTACGGTTTCCTTGTTTACAATTTCCGTCCTTGACCTGACATAAGAATAAATCGAATATCGAATAATCAATAATATTTTATTCCAAACTTCAAAGATCCTTACCGGGAGTAGAGATTGTTAGACAAACTGGGTTAAGTCTCGGGATTGGAGTGATTGCTTGGAGTTGGGAAATTTTCGGGGCAGTGACGAGCTGTATGGGCGGACCATGGGCAGGTTGAGTTATCACTTTTTGAACTCTAAAAAAGGGGTAACAAACAAAATTAATATTTGTTGAAATGTGGCAGAACTATGAATAAAAGTGATAATTTCCTTGTTCACTTACTGCGTTCCTGTAGGTGAATTCGATGTTTGGGGTCGGTGAAGTGTTGGAATGGAGGCCCTCAGGGTAAATGGAAGGGTTAGTGCAGGACCAGCGCTACTTGTACCTGCTGGATGAAGAGTTCCTCGAACTATTGGGGTTGCGGCAAGGGACGGCTTAATTATCGAACCTTTGGGATCTACCATTTGTATCTGAAATGTTTTAGGAGTTATTAAAATAAGTTTACAATGACAAATTGATTCAGGCGAAATGAAAACTGAAAATATTACATGTTGGACAGATCCATGTTGCGGTATGTGGATTACTTTCCCATCAACCGGACGAACTGCTCTGCCAACTTGGATTGTTGCAGGCCTAATCATCGGACTAAAACTGGCTTGGGGATTGCTTCCTGCTTGTATCCAGGAACCGTTATTCACTGTTCCTGCCAAGCGAATGCTTGTTCCAAAACTAGACAAAAAAGTGACAAAATTAACTCCAAATGCAAAACCTCAACATGATCTCTCATATATTTAACTTAAACCATCAAACAACTACCAGAGAAAATATTGACGGAACAACAGATGAGAAGATTACGTTCCATGATTTTAATTGCCGAAAAGGCTTTCAGACTTTTATACTACATTGAAGTGTTCAGTAAATTTTTATAAGGGTGACACTGGGAACCTTTGGGAAAATATGCTTGATAACCCCAAGATTCCTTTCAAGAAAAATTCAGAAACACACCGTTTTGGAGAAAGTCTAGATTTACCACTTTAACTGGACTCCAGTAAGGTCAGTACTAAAATACATCTCTAAACATTTCCTACCCAATTAAAATGTCATACTATTTCATATGATAATTCTCACCTTGCAGGATTTAGTGGAGTGACTGTGATGGAAGCCGGTTGTCCAGGACTTCCTCCAGTCAAAGTCCCTGCCCTTACATTCCCTAAAATCGTTCCTCTTGCAAATTGAAGAGTTGAGATTCCAGGACTTGAGCCTCCAGTGACCGTGGCCACTCCTGTTTGACCTAATCTGGCTGGAAGAATAGTTAAATTTTGTCCTGTTCTATTCAAACTAATGATTGAGCCGGGAGGTGCTGTGGACGTTCCACTCGTCACGGTCACTGCATGTCCATGACTATAACTCCCTAACCCGCCCACCCCAATTATCTTCCCACTCATCACTGTTGTTCCTCCTGACCCAGGGGTCATGGTAGCCGTAGCGGTTGCAGCCGAAGTCGCCATCGTCATTACCCCTACCCCACTACTCGAGACTACATTCCCTGCTGAGAAAGTCCTCACAGGTCTTAATTGCACTAAACCCGTCGCCGTCGGTCCTTGACCTTGAGGATGGTGTGGACTTGATGTCACAGTCACAATGTTCCCTCCACGATGACCTGCCAAATCCATTGGTAAAGAATGACCATGACCATGTCCATGCCCATGACCGTGAGGGTCAGTTCCTCCAGTCATCACTAAACAATGTCCACCATCTCCTTTCTTGTCTCCACCACCTGGACCTTGAATTTTTCCTCCAGAGGCTGACATTTCTGCTTGGTCGCTATTATTTGTACTTACGCAGAGGGTCAATGGTGAAGACAGGTCAGTTCCATGTGGGTGATCAGTGGATTCTTCCTCTTCGTCTTCGTTCAATTCAGTTGATGACAGACCAGACCAGATTCGTATATTTTTTTGATTTTGTACTCAAGTTGGGTCTCCCGCTACAATATCGATTTAAAAGTCCGACGGATGACGAAGTGGACACGGGGATTCCTGGTCTGACTCCAGGGGGCGGACTTCACTGCTTTCAACCAACTTTTCCTCCTTCAAAATATTGTCTTGTCCAGAATTCCAGGAATGAGGGACTCAACTGAGTCGGCACTCTCGGCACCAACAAATGTTCACCAACACTTTATGTCACAACACAAAATCTTCAAAATCTCGTTCCAGCCCAAATTTTCTTCAAAATTTATATCCATTTTTGATTGATTGTTGATTTTGACATAAAAATATCTCCCTTGCTTGTTTATTTACTTCCCTTGCTATCCCAAAAGTTTTTCCGCTATCGGAGGGCCCCTTTCAACAGTTTTTGGCGTAGTCAATAATTTTCTTTTTGCTTTCCCTTTTCGAAACATTTTTTGAATTTGGATTTGTATTTGTCAAATCAAAATCCTTCAGCTTTCCAAACAGACTACGCTGTGTCCGGCTGGTCTTCCGTCGACAGCGAACAGCGTCCACAGCAGCGTTGAGCTCGATTTTTGTGACTTGACTTGGCAGTTGGCACGCCACAATATTTTTCACAACAATCGACTCTTAAAAAAACCGTAGTTTCAGTTGAATTTCTTTCGATGATAGAATTGAATTGTACAAAAGTACAGTTACAAATTCCAATTACAACGCGTCGTCGTATTGTAATTGAAATTCTTTCCCTTTCTTTTTTTTATACAATCCGTCCCGGACTTGAATTATTTGTTTACGTATTGGTATTGACAAATAATTGGGTGCAAGCATTGGTATTAGGATTACGTAATTTTCTCTGCTAAAATGGAGGGTCCTTGATTTTGTTTTTGGATTGTATTGTACAGTAGTAATTAGATTTTGAATTTTTGACTGACTGTGTGTCGTGCTGTACGTACAAGACAAGTTGCTCGGAAGCAATGAGAATGAAATGGGACGAGTTGGGCTCCAAAAAATATATTTTTTTAGTTGCTTGCTTGCTTTTTGCTTTTCCTTTGCGTTTGGTTCATTTGATTCGAATTGGAACTCAACATTATACGCAGTCGCTTCGCTCCAACTCAGGACGGCAGGTAAAGAATTTGGAGGAGAGGTATAGAGATCAGATGAGAGCCACTTTCCCATATAGTCATATGGAAACTGACTATAGACGGAGTGAACGAGAAGCAAGGCGCCGTGGACCAGCAGCCGTCCCCAAGTCGTCATTGGCCACTCTTCGGAGTACATCCCATCACACCCTCTTGACCCCACACACAGACACACAACAGACGACCGAGGTCGGGCCGACGGGCTACGAGTCCACAAAATGTTGGGAAAATAAGAAAGGAGTCGAGTCGAAGAGTTGTATTCGGCTCGATCGCCAGTACGTGGTCGTTGTCGGAAGACCGCACCGCTTAGGCTCGAAATACGCTGCGGCGTCAGCGTGGTTCTACAGGGTGGATCGTGAATTATGTCCATCCCTGTACCATAATCGGACGACACACACGTTACATAACAATAACCTAAAGGACACCATCTCATTCACTTTATTGAAAAATATACGCCGTTGGAATTCGCTGGATTTTTTTTTATATATGGCAGTCAGTCATTGGTTACCTGAACAACTTTTGTGAAAGTCCTACCCCAAAAAGCTTAACCGTTTGACCGCTTGAAATACACTATTGGGCATGTGCGATAACGTGGAGTCAAAGTCAAAGTCGCTGTACGCCATCGCACATGTCCAACAGTGTATTTCCGGTGGCCAAACGGTTAGACTTTTGGTGGAGGACCTTCACTGAAGTTGTTCACAACGCCAAGGACTACAACGTATAATAAATCCACCGAATTCCAACGGCGTACATTTTTGCGTAATAATGTAGGACACCGCATACCGGTGTCCTTTGTTGAGAATCTTATAGACAATCCAAGAAGCTATTCCGATTTAAATTCGGACGGGCGTATAGAGCCGCTGCCGAGCAGTAAAAATCGGCAGGAAATAAGCACATAGCGGCATTGTCGAGCGCTATTAAAAGTAAAACTGGACACGAAACGACACTCACACCCAAAGTAATATTAATCAAAAAGTGTACCGACTCCAACTCCATCAAGGCTGATGTATTTTAGAGTATAGATTGATAAATAGTAAAACCGGCTTGGGAGAAGTCCATTTTTCCATTTTTATCGCAAATTGAAATACTCGAGGTTATTACCTCCAAATGTGTCCGTGCCGGCAGCGAAAACTAAACTTTCTCCAGACCGGTATTTTGATATTTAAAGTAATGCTTAAGAAACAGTTCATGAAGCCCTCCTTCGATGATGTTTAATATAAGCGCTCGTCAGGTGAGATTTTAAAGCAGAATAGCTCGATAACAAATTTTATGTCTCCAATTCTACTACTGGTCTAATGTTCCGTTGCAATAATAGTTATTTACCACCCTGTACTATTACTATTACTGTCAGCGTAAAGGGTTGTAATGTGAACCTGCAACTCAACTGGACCTCACTTTCGTTTCCCACCACCAACTACAAATACAAAATCTAATGCAAAATGCCAAATGCAATGCATTGTTCGGCGTGTCAGATTTTCCTTGCTTTAAGAGCGAGGTCGAGTGGAGATAACATAGAATTGTGAATGCTGTCGAATGGATTACGATTGACCAGCATAGGAGAGAAGGAAGAAGGGGATTAGTAGTTAGTAGCCTTCCCTTCCTATATCTCCTACACTATTAGATTCAATCACATGGGGTAATTTCATCCTTCTTTGGCGCTGAATTTTGTGTGATATTTGTATGAGGGAATCCCCAATTAGTGTACAGTACAGCTGGAGGATGTTTAATTGAATCAGAGATGTGGATGTGGTGGTCTGTTGATAATCAAAAATGTATGTTTACAGAGCTGGTACCGTGTTAGTGTTGGAATGGAATTATAATAGATTGCAAAGGAATTTGAATGTGTTTATTTTGACAAGATTATCTTGTGAGTATGAAAACGTTGAACTAACATAAGGTGCTATTTATTCACCTCTCCTACCTGGCTTAGCAAAGGGTACACAAGGTTAGGTGGTAGGACTTCTTTAATGCCAATAACGAAGTCTACATTAATAAAATACAAGTGGAATCAGATGATTAAAATTCGTTCTTCGTTGGACGCATCTCTTTTTATTCTATCAATACATCTTAACACGAATAGCGTACAGTTGAAGTGGAACATCATAAAATACTGTCATACTCATAATGCCTTCGCTGGGGCTATGATTATTCCGGCATCACAAAACTGTATTAAAAGTTCTGATTGATATATTATACCGATATGTATGTGACTACGCGGACTTTCCCTTTTTGGTGTTGCTTTTGTGGAGAAAGCAGCGTACTGTCGTATCACTTGTGAGCCTTTCTTTCTAAGAAAATTAATTGTCAGTGAGGACTGAGGAAAAGTTACACAATAGGTGACCAGAATATATACTAAAATGTACATCTTGGGTTTATTTTGGTAACGCGAGATTCGGATGCACGACAGAGGACCAGTGTTATGGACCACCGTGTACAGGTTGGTTGGATAGTGCTTGAGCATATCAGACGGAACTTTCACTGCATTCAAACATATCTGTGTTTTCTGCAACTGGAAAATTGCGGAAGAAGTTTATTACGCACAATATCTACTACCTAATTATCACAGATTACTTGAATCTATAATTGATTTCCGCACCAGGACCGTAAAAGATATACTATGCGTGCTATTTTGGAACCACTTGACACGTTATGATAACAGAGGAAAGGAATAAAACGAACGGATGACACGACAAAATGATTGTATAAGGGGAAGATGCTTTTAATTGTTTTTTTTTAACCAAATCTTTTATTCAGTCTCCATTTTCCATCAAAAATTGCCCACAAGACACGGAATACACTTACATTTAATTTGAGAATAATTCCAACTCAAACATTCAAATAGATAATTCTTAAAATTACATACGCATTTCGACCAGAATTTACTTAATTCCAAGTATTTCTTTTAGTTCCATAACGGTAATTAATTTTCATTTAATGTTTATATCGGGTACGTAATGATTGTTTGAATCAGGGTAATGTTAGGCCAAGTTAATTGTTGAATGAGTTGAGTTCAAGGCAGCGATCAAGGCTTGTAATCGATGCGACCTTTCCACTGGTTGAAGAAACAACTTTTCAAAATATGAACGAAAGAGTGCTTTTATAACTGAATGTGGTAAAATGCTGTTAGAATATTACAATAAAATATTTTAGAAATAGAACAGTTGACACTTTGTAGAATTATTCCTGTACAGCCTTATACAGCTCAAGATTCTGGGAACCAACCGAAGACAAAACATGATGAATAATCCCTAAATTTTGTGGCCATTAAAATGCGACGCAACTCAAATTTTTGGTTGGAGCGGGACTGATATTTTATGAACTTGTAAGTCTGTTTTGCTTCGAGAGATTTTTTATTGACATACTATACCCGTAGAATCATTTAAATTAATAAGTTATGAAATTCTATTCTGAACAGTAGTTATTTGGGAATATTACTTCACAGAACAATTCAAAATTGAACATTTACTCAAGCAAACAAATTTACAGTTAATACGCCTGTAACTAGTTAATATTATCTCGCACTACGCATTAAGGAAACTCAGTTTGATTTTCAGTGCCATCAGTTCTCGTTCGGAATTGCTAAAATTATGGATCCGAAATACACTATGGCTACAAACTAAAATCCGAAAAAACTTTGGCAACTGCGAAGTCATTACTCGATGAACAGTGAATGAAGTTCGTACCACGAACAATTTCAAATTTTCACAGGTGCTCATGAGCACTCTTCGAGGAGCGAACAACCACCACTCTTACATAGTTTTTATAAAAAACAATTGAATTTTGAAATATCGTTCGGATGGTTTGTTGAAAGTTGATACGACAGAAATTCTGTTTTTCTGAAGAAAAAATCGCACTAGCAGCTAGTGATATTTCAACATATATGTAAGAACGAAAATTTAAACGAATGGCATTGTCGGATTTTAAAACCCGATAACAAGTCACATCATTCGTAACTATCAACAAGATGTACATAAAATATAATCTTCTACCGGAGGTGAAACCCACACTGTAGACGAGAACTTTCTCCCAGTCTTTGCTTTCTCTTTGATCTCTTTGATGATTAATTCGATTAGTGCCGAGCCAAGATTTTATATAGTGGACATCTCAAATCGTTTTAATCAATGAATTAAATTATAGTGATGACATAGCTGGACTTTCAATGCTATACTTTCTCTTATTCTAATTTCTAAAGTTTCAAGGACCTCCTCCACTAAAGAAAATACGCTATCGAAGTATTTCCTTCGAAATTATAGTAAATATCTAATAACTATTTGAGACCATTTTAAAACAAGTACCATTTTGAATGTAACGATAAATTAATCAAGCGTTTACTCCGTCACTGCCAATTAACAAAACTAATCATTTCCTTCCCACACGACAGAATGACACAGCGTGTAACGGTTTCGAGAATAAAGTTTTGGTTTCCTAGTATTGCTCAAAACATGCTGGGAAAAGCTGTTGGGTGTCTGGTCTCGAATGAATAATAAATTGTAAATTACAATTCGAATACACTATATTTCTATTTCTACCACGTTCGAAGTTGGAAGTAAAAAGGAGTGCATGAATGGAATGAGTTGATGGACACCGTGGCAGTGGATTTGGATTATTTATAGGATTTACTTTCTCCGAAACACCTCAGTTCTGCTTTCTTCGTTCCTTCGAGCTGACGACAAAAAAGCGAACTCGAATTGGCCTCTGTACACTTCACATATACGAGACGACACACAGTTCTAATTTTCATTTACAACTTTATTGACAATATTTTCAAAATGTTTTTTAAATATTATTTCAAATATGGTACATAAAAATAGTGCTATAAGCTTAACTTTTACTTATTCAAAATTTAAAGAAATCAGTACGTTTACATTAATTATTATGCTGACTGACAAAAATACTTCGAAAATAAATCAGTAATTTCAATAACACTAACAACTTACGAATGAAATCAGACCTATAAAACCCTTACCGAAATAAAAAATATTTATTTGAATTAACTTCGGCAAAACAGATTGAACTTATGTTCCGCTCTCAACAAATACTCGACTACTCTGTGATCACAAGAAATAACATAAAACTGAGAAATATTTGTACCTGAAGTGAAATGGGAACTTATTTTAAATCTTCGGAAAAAGATAAATTCATTAAAAAATAATTTATCCCAAATCGCTCCGCTTATGTGAGGATTAATTCATAAATTGCGATTAAACCTATACGAATAATTATCTTTCAACCAAACCTTCCTGATACTCATGAGCTGTCATGAATAATTTCCAGGTCCGTGATGGAAAATCAGGTACGTACATGGTACGGAACATTTTGACAGTCTAATATTAATATTCTAATGGCGAATCCAATGTGTTTTCGGACACTGGTATGATCGAGAAAGACTGAATAAATTGGACGGGGCTGAGCCATAAATCGGTCAATGTCCGCACGCACTAACCTATTAAAAATCCACAGACGCCCCCATTCATATACTATTAGATGAACATAAAAATGAATGAAATCTAAGAAAACATTCTCCTGTATGGTATGTCAAACAACTATTCATTCAATTGCTAGTAACAGATGAAGGAAATCCAAAAGAAAAATGTGTGGCTCGGCTTTCACGGTGAAAGCGGAGAAAGTAGTACCAGAGAAATGACAGGTGTCGAGATTCAGACATTCTCACGCAAATCCTACTTTAGAAACTATGAAAGTGAATTATGGTGGCCAGAAATCTGGGCTTTGAGGAATAGAAATCCGAAGAGTTGCAAATAATAGTTTTCCAATCCCATTCGTATGTGAAGTTCACTTTTAGGTTGATGGAAGATTGGTTATTCCGGAATTCCTCCATTCATACGGGCCGCGTACGCATTACATAACGTTCGTTCCCCCAACAACCAAAAAATCTCATAATATGAGGGAATGTTTTTGTACGCAGTGCTGCCTACACAAACTAAATTTATCATTAACTACTAGTTAAAATTCGGGAGAGGACAATGTTCCCTTTCTTCAATTAATTTTTATTAATAAAATCTCCCAAAATTCCAAATTTTGTAGTGAAATCTCTTTATTTTAGTCCTCAAAATTATCAATTTTACACTGATTTGAATGGAACGAAAACCATTGGGCGGCACTGGTACTCCTGGAACCAGTAAAGGAAAAACGTCAAATATTTCTGTAAACAACAATGCACGTCGCTCTACGAGCAAATCTCCAGTGCGGCCAAGGACCCCAACAAATCCGACACCAAAATCTCCTGGACAAAATTCCAATGCTCAAAATCCAGGGCCCAGTAACAAAAATCCAAATGGTTCAGCCAAAATGTCCGCTGTTAATGTTGCAGCGAGTTCAGTAGAAGGGGCCAAGAAAATCTACACTAATCAGTCCGTACTCAATGCTGGGACTAAATCAACCGTGGAAAATTCTGAAGCGACCGCATCTACCTCCAGCAATACCAATGCAAATTCCAATACCGTTGCGGCGGCTCCACCAGTGTCAACCGTCTCAAAAGTTTCAACTTCTGCCAAATCCACAACGAGTGGTCAGTATGGCGGCTTGAACCCGTATAGAAATTCGATGAGCATGTCCAGGACATTTCCACGTCCTATGAGCCAGAACCAAGCGCTCATTTATACAAGAGGCGCACTTGCAAGATCAACCGTGGCTTTGGGTGCTAAGGGTCCCAGTTCAGCTGCCTTTCGTGCCGCAGTTGAAAAAGCTGTTCGGGTAAGTAACAGTTTAGCGAGAATGTAAAGCAATAATTAAAATATTTTGCAACGAATGGATATACTACCTTAGTTTTTATATTCCTTCTATGTTGCTGGAAAATATAATTTTTCATTTATATTTGATAAATTTTAGGAGCACAAAATATACACGGTCGTCGGAATGTACCCTGCCGTTCGGAGTGCACTCAAACGTAGAGGATGGATAGAGAAGAATTTTAATAATCATTTGGCCATGAAAGCAATCCAAAGTCAAAACAGAGGTATGTATTTTGGAAGTTGTACGTGAGACGTGCGTGACAAATTTTGAGTAATATTTGGAAATGCTTGGAAATAGAACAAAACAGACAGGTCTGGAAAATTAATGAATTGCCATTGCTAGTGCCACCACATCAGGGCTAGCACAGTGAAGACAGAAACAGAATGGCATAGCTAATAAACACATCATTCTTTATTGCCATTCTCGGCCTTGCTTTGCACTTCCCCTTTTCTTTCCTGATTAGAAAACCTGGTAGGATGTCGAGAGAAATCGAAATGGGCTTGAATGTTGTATTTATGGAAAATGTGTGTTGTCAATACCTGGCCTGGCCTTATTATAAAGAAAGGAAAGATAAACCCCGGGTGAAAATGTGTCCATTGAACATTCCAGACAAAAGCAGACCCTGACACTGTTTCGTGATTGAAGCATCAACTTTTCCAACCATAATGAGATCGATTGGATAATATGTCCTGTCCTTCTATGTGCTGCTGTGTGTTTGGCTAAAATGGGCAGATTCTTTCACACGAAATTTGATTTGGAAATTTGATTTGAGCTCAGTTCACAAGGGAGATTCCTCAGTCTCGTCTTCAAACTAAGTAGGTTCCCTGGAGTGTCCTTTCTTGGGGCGAAATGACGATGTTATAGATAATCGAAAATTGAAATTAGGTAATATATCAGATTTCCTCTTACGTCGGTTATTGGTGATTCGGTGATACAAAGAAAAACAAGAACCATACATTTTGAGGTTCGTCTGAAATCCAGCCGCCAAATTGATCAGAGTTACCCGAATCGGACTTCTTTGTGAGAATTAAATTGCTCATGTTCGTCTTAAATATACGCATTTTAAATTCTAATTCTATCCTTACATTTTTGATATCTTCAACATTAACACCCAGAATTAAAGAACTAAGCTGGAGCAGAAAAAGCCAGTCGTGATGAATAAAGTATGGAAGACATTTAAGAGAAATACTCATGTGGCTAGTCTCCCTTGTTAGAACAGTTTAAACGTAAAGAGAAACTAAACGGTGGCCTAGTCGTGTCCATGTCAAACTAATGAACAAAATTGGAGGGCAGAGAAAAGAAAAAGGAAAAACGGGGTCAGGAGGTAAAATGCAAAAACTATCCTGTTCAGTGACTGGCACTGTGTTACAAGCCCGCGCTTCATTGCTTCCTGTAGGACAAAACCCAGAGTGTATACGTTACCTGTATTGAACATCAATACCCATTACACTCTGGCTCCGATTTTCTTTCAGTTTATATTTTATGTGATCATGGCATGAATAAGAATGAATGTGTGCGTCACTGTCGGTGAAGGTCCAGTATTATTAATAAAGTTGCTTTGCACCTTTTGACTATGACTAGTTTGATCTGCTAACATCTAACCCATTGACATTTATTCTGTCACCATTATTCTTTTGCCGCCATCATAATACATGTACCGCATTCCACATTCCATTGCATTATTGTTTGGCATTCAATCACAGACCTTTCATCGGAAAAGAAAGCGTTGCCTTCTACGAGAGTTCGAAGTATCGAGTTTTTCAAAAATAGAGCGCAGACTTTCACCGGTTTCATCGGCTTTCATAAAAAATGAGGTATTGACATTCTCGAAAAATATAGCGGACTTTCTTGAAAAAATGAAACAAATTAAAGACGAAGCTTCTCTAGAGTAAATATAGATACAAACGAAAGATGAATCAATGACTTTCACCAGAAAGAATACTTTAATTTCACCAAAAACAACACATACACAAACAATACACAGCCAAAAAAAATAAAGTATTAGTATTCACGAAAATATACACACTTTCGCCAGGAAGAATAAGACTTCGCCAACAATAACAGAGTCAATTTTTACACTGGATAAGTGGAAACGCCACAAATACCACCGGAGAATAATTATTTTACACTTAAAGTTGATTTAAAATGACAAAGCTACTAAAACGACTCGTTTAGAAATATTAGGCCTTCGAATTCCTTTTTAGTTTGAATGTCCACAAGATATGTGCAATCTCTTACCCCATGTTACGTATACCTGCGACTTATGCGAGAACTCTAAGATTAGTTCAAATGTGTAACGCGATGGTTTCGATTATAAAGTGATCCTTTAAACCAATTGTGCGCGGACTTGCAAAATTTTAGTGGGTCCGGTGGGCAACGGTTGGTTTTACGGTCGGGGGGCTAAGAACGTGTAAAATTTCAACCAAATATTGTGGAGATTGCATTTGAATATAATTATATTTTATATTATCGAGTAGAATTTCTGAAAGATGAGTCGTAATTAATTGGGAATTATAGATTCCGAACCGGCGAGGGGATCCGAAGAAGAATCTGACCAAGCCTGGTTGGTCCGAGTGCTCAAAGACTACCCACCAGATTTTATTTGGGTCATTCGTCGGGACAATATTGAGTGGAGACTTCTTCACAAGGATCAACTTATCAATCGCTACCCAAAGGCCTTTTTCACGACCAAGGCAAATACTACATTTACATGGAATTTGGAATATAAGAATTGGAATTATTTTTGATTTGTTCTCTACTACATGTAACTAGGTCGGAATTGCTGCTTGTCTTCAAAATATTCATTGGTACAGTGAACCTGGAGTTGCGGAGATTTTATTCCCACGATGTTACCGTCTTTGTTTGGATGAAGAGCGTCAGGCTTTCATTGATGATTTCCGTCTGACGGCTTGTTTTGGTCTTCTCAAATTATTTGTACTCGTTTTTGAGAGGGATGGAGAGACAGGTTTTCATGACCACAATACTCGAATGAGTACAGTTAACGTTGAGTTTGCGATTCGGCAAGTTAACAATTACATCAAAATGAGACGTCATGAAGATATTGATTGGGTAATTCCGACACCTTTGACCGCCAATCACTGGGAAGCCTTTCTCCTCGGTTACTATGATATTGCAACGGGACGAACAAAATTCAATTGGAAGGATGCCACTGAAGGCCTTCGGGTGAGAAGTCAAATAAATGTGTACCGTAAATGACTGATTAGAAGCCCGGGCATATGTTTATTCCCACCACTTCACAGCCCATTCACTTTTACCACTTTCTCCATAACAATTAATGGAGAAAGCGGAGGAAAGTCGAAGTTTCTAATCGTTCGCCGTTTTAAAATCGGCAATTTAAGCTATAAATTCAGCCCAGAATTTTAGCCTGTTAGTTAATATCAGTAATCAGTTTCAATAATCAGCTCAATGGATATCTGAATCTGATGTGGATAGTTGTTGACATAATTATAAAATATCGAAGATCATGTTGCTAAATATTTTGCGCTCTTATTTCCTTTCTGATAAAATATTCACCTGAAACAGTCAAATAATTGCCACTCCGTTATATATCAGATACGTTCTCAGATATCGGAGTCAGGTAATCCGAGAGGGGTAAAAATAAATCAAATAAGATGTCCATAATACCAAAATACCAATGAATCTGATCTGATTATATTATGTATATCTGACATGAGTTTATCGTTTATGTGATGCACCCTTGAATGTTTTTACGATGATTTCAGCACAAAGTTGAACAAGTTCGAAGAATTAACCAGCGTGCTGCAATTTACTGGCCACAATATCATATTGATGGGAACGCAAGTCTTTGGATTTGTAAACCAGGGGCTAGGTCTCGTGGAAAAGGAATCGTCATCATGAGTCAATTGGATAAAATTATGGAACTTTTGACGACTTCAAATTTCAGAGAGGCTAACTGGGTCGTACAAAAATACATTGAACGTCCGCTGTTGGTTTATAAAACAAAATTTGACATTCGCCAATGGTTCATCATTACGGACTGGTCGCCTCTGACCATTTGGTTCTACAAGTCAGTTTTCGAGTTTAATTTCACAATTTCTTTTTCTGTATTCTAATGATTTTTCTACATAGGGAGAGCTATATCCGATTCTGCACGAAACCATTCACTTTAGTTGACTTTCATGAAAGTGTTCATCTTTGCAATAATGCTGTTCAATGTCGTTACACAAATTCCGAGCTTCGAGACAACGCACTTCCAGAGGAGAACATGTGGGATTGTTACACTTTCCAAGCTTACTTGAAGTAAGTAATTTTTACAAATCCTGAAATATTTCCCCTTTAATTGCCTTTAATTTAAAATGTCTTTGATGTAGCACGATAGGAAAAATGGACGCTTGGGAAAAAACTGTGTACCCTGGAATGAAACATGCCATCATCGGTGTCTTATTAGCTTCCCAAGAAACTGTCGAGAGTCGTAAAAATTGTTTTGAACTTTACGGTGCAGATTTTATGTTGTCCGAAGACTTAAAACCTTGGCTGATTGAAATCAACTCATGTCCATGCATGGCGTCATCAACTAGTGTGACCGGTCGACTCTGTCCCTCGTGTCTCGAAGACACCATTAAAGGTGAGGTTATTTTAGCATAGCGGTACACGTCATTTCAAATGTTAAGGGTTCGATTCCCTCGAACTAAAAGGTACATATAGATATAAGTTGCTTTAATAAGTTTTCGTCTGAGATTAAGGATACCCTTCCAGACAACAAATAAACCACTGGCTCACCCCCCACAAAATTTTTAGACTATATTTATAATTCTGATTTTCCTTTTTCAACAGTTGTATTGGATCGTAAGGAGGACAAGAATTGTGATACCGGATATTTCGAAATGATTTACAAACAGAATATTTCTGGCATGAACACAACGTTGTACGGCGGAAGTGATCTAATTCTTCAGGGAAGGAAAATGACTCGGGATATTGACTGGCCTGGGTAAATTTTTAAAACATTCCAAAGGACATTTCTACGGCTTTTGGGTCTTTCTGCCTCGGTAGGATTTGGCTGAATTTTGCGACGCTAAGGAATAATTCTGGTAAAGGTGACGATTTTACAAACCGAGTCACCTGCGATGACTTCCAGGACTAAGGAAATATTTCATGATCTCCCGGGAACCCGTGGCGAGGTCAGAGGTAGAACTCTGTAGGATTTTCGTGATCCTTTGACAATCTGTCATTTCGGATTAAGACCTTATTTTTGCTCGAAATTTTACTGAGACAGAGAGACGTTTATGACAGGAGACATGTCCTTCCAAAATTTTAGAAATAGCGCTAATGAGCGGTATTTTATTTGCCCTACTCAGAATTATGACCAAGTACAATACAAGCTCTCGCGGAAGTCCAAAACTACTAAATCATCTCACCGCGCGCTCCCTTACTGAGTCTGAGTCTACGTCCGAACATTTTAAAGGAATGACTTTTGTTGATTTGGTGGAAAGACTCCGTCTCCGAGAAGATGAAAATCATACAACGCCACACGCTCAAAGGTCTATCGACAATAGTCCGGGTTCATCTCTCCATGCTGCGATCCGAAAATACCGTATGGGTCAAGGGAGTCAATCCTACAGACAAATTATTCCTTCCTCATCCCACGCTCCTGTCAATATGCCTCCTAATAATTCATCCGATAATGAACCACTCCGAGGTCCTACTCCTAACCTTGACACATCTGGAATTTTGAACGTCAAAAAACTTCAAACTGGACCCCCAGATCCAGTCATTCTTTACAATGGAGTTCCGAATACTAACAATTCAAATTCGAATGGTAAACATGGGTCTGTGAGCTACAGTGAAATGTACCCCTTGTACTCCCAACTTTCCAATACCAACAAACCACAAAATTTCGTTACTTTTGGGAATCGGTCGGCCCAAAATAAATCAGTCTACGGATTTGGGATTAATTCCAACGTTCCATCTGGTTCCGGTTTTGGGTATAACGCGAACATCGCCTCTGGTACTGGTTTCGGGATTAACTCGAGCAATCCTTCCGGATCCGGCTTTGGGATTACAAATGCGAGTTTAGCTGGGATGCCTGGAACAAGCAAACCAACAATTTATGCCAATAATTATGCTCCGCTTTCCCTCTTGACTGGACAACCTACCCCAGGTTCGGCAACTATGGCAGAATTATTTCGCCAAGCTTCTAATGGCATCAATCAAGGACCTTACGGGTTACAACAACAAATGCAAAATTCTGTCTACGGACATTTGACTGGATTACAACAGCAAGGGAAGGGTGGGTCTAATAATCCAACTCCTATGATGCTCATTAATCCGATGAAGACCAAAAGTCTAAAAATTAGACCTGGACCGTCCAATCGCTCAACACAAGTATCTCCCATGAGAGTCCCAAATCCACCACCCGGATGGAATGGGACAAAAACTTCTGATGGTGGTAACACACAAAAGTATGGTAAGATTTGGACGCACTATAAAGTAAAAAAGAATGCCAATTTATGTCAAAATGATAAAGTTAAGTGTAAAACTAAGAAAATGTCTAAGTCGAAAAAATCTAAATCTTCCAACTCTTCTGCAAGTACTATGACTATCACTTCTCCATGTTATAATAAGTACAAGATTGGCATTCAGTGTAAAAATGTGACAATGATCAGTGACTACAAAAATCGGGCTAACAATCATGAACTTTGTAAAAATTGTAGCCCCGCCACAGATAGGTCTTCGACCGTCTCAGGACGCCAATCAACCGGAAGCGTCAACGAGTCAAGCGGGCAAGAGAAACGACCCACCACAGAACCAATCTTAACTCCATCCACCCAAAGTCAAATTCAAATCACTCCAAATTATTCGAATAATACTAGTGGGGAAGAATCAATTATGTCAGAAACTCCTATTAATCCCCCTCCAAAAATTCTTTCAAAATCAGCAATACAAGTTATAAACTATCAACCTCCACCGTCGGAAACTAACCTCCGATCAGAATCGTCAACAAAAATCAAACCTAAAGTAATCATGAGCAATCATCTATTAAAAAATGAAACAAAAATAAATGACACTAGAATGAGTGAAGCTAACATTGATTTCATAAGAGTCGCTACTGCAAAGGACTCTGTTACTTTAATGTTTTCAAAATTTTCTCCTGCTTATATGATTTATCCGTCAACTCCAACTCATTCAAACCTACAATTTGAAATTGATGATGATGACGATAAGGAGTCAGAAAATAATGACAAAAATGAAAATGTGGAGAAAGAAATTGGTGAAGAATCTGAGTCAGGAAATTATCCAACAATTTCCACTGATTCGCAGCCACATTTCGAAAGTGACAATACCAGAAACAACGGAGAGCAAGAAAATAGTAAAGAGGAACAAAATGAAAATGTCCAAAAAGAAACTGAAGAAAAAGTTGAAAACAAAATAGAAGACACAAATATTTCTTCTTCAGAAAACTCAACCCAACTATCATCCGACCAACAAAAGGAGGAATCAAAAATGGAACTCATCAGTATTACGGATTTTGCTTCATATTTACAACCACATTTACCATCGCCTATTCAAGAAGACAACGAAGGTTAGCCAGACATTTTTAGAAACCAAGAAATTTAAATCGCAATCACAGCTAAACTAGTTCAAAATGTATTATTACAGAAATTGAAGACACATTCTTGGCCTGAGTAGAAAATCACCTTTAATCCTAATTTCCTTCCTAGCCTTTTCGCTTCATAAATCATTGTAAACGCTTTGATCAAAATTTTAAAATTCTATTAAAATGCAAGGCGTGGAACAAATAAGTGGAAGATATTAATTATAAAATTAAATTAAATTGAATGCTAAGCTACGGCTGAATTGGCATTCTCAAGAAATTTTAATTCCGTAGGTTTAGCAACTCCTTCATTCATCGTCAGTAGTAAATTTTATTCTTGAATAATATTAAACGCGATTGTAGACGTGGCTTTAAGAGAAACAGTTAACTTCAAGTATTTTGGATGTAAAAATATTTTTTTCCGCAAATTATACAAACAAAAGGACAAATAGCTAAGTTGAATATTTTTGTGGTAATTGAAATGTGATACTTAACTAGAACTGCCATGCGTAATGCTGCCACGATACGAACGAATGCCTCTCATTTTTGTCAAGTAGTAATAAAATTTGTTAGAATTTAGATATCCGATTGCAGAATTATTATTAGAATAAATTAAAATTAAATAACTTGAATTATAATCTACCCATTTATTATGAGAGACATGAATTGTAATGTGACTCTCCTTCAAACTGAGTCTAAATTATATTCATTCGAATGCTCGGACTTGATAATTTTTAGACTTAAAGATGTAGAATAAAAATCTCAAGTGTTCTCGAAACGTGAAATAATAGTTCAAAAACCAGCTGGGTAAGTCTAATTATTAAATTACCACAAATTGGAGTTCAATAAATTAAACACTTTTGTGTGCTTATTTCTCTCGCCAAATCCAGTTTATTACTACAATCACCTTGTACTGTGGTTTGATAAAATATCTCGCCAAACGGTTTGTACTCATGCACGGCTTAAATAACCAAGCAGTAATGTTATACACACAATAGACAGAATTTTGAGGATTTCAACCCATTAATTACAGATTGCATAAAACTAGCGCTGTCCGTAAACGTGGGCAACTCAATGTTATAAATAGACCGATCGACTGGTGAGGACTTATTTCTACCTTCCGAATTGCTCTATAAAATATCAAGATTTCAACGAAATGCGTATACAAAGACGATATTCTAATTACACTAATGACCAGTCTCAATACGATGTTGAAAATTACAAATTATATATTTACCATTAGTACTGTCGTTAAAATATAATTATAATACTGGCGATACAAGTGTCTTTAATTTCAACTGTCTAATGTCTAATGACGCAGATATCACTGATTAATAAAACACATGCTTACGCGTTAATTGATTCCAACTCAAACACCTATTATATTGTGTGAGCTAAGGAGTTGATTACTTAAATAAAAACGTATCCAATCCAATCCAATCAGTGTCTAATGGAGTGCGTAATAATCGATTTAAAATTCAATTTCACCGTGCCCCTGAATAGTTGTCACCTCTTCAGTAATAAAAAAAACTACATTGTTTCAAAAATTCAGCCAAACAAGAGAAAATTTTGAATACGGGCCTTTTCATGGCATTTATAATGTAAATATTTTAAAAAACATAAACCTACCAGAATAATAAGATATCCCTTTTGAAAATTGTACCATCGCACATGAGTGACGATTAGAAACAGAACATAAAGCAACGCACTCTATATTAAATCTTTATGGGCTCTACTAAGGAAGTTCGAATTCACTGAATAAACGAAACAATTCGTCTTCCTACTCTCAATGGATAAATCAGTCAAACAAACTACACACATCTAATTTCCTTAGCTTTTTTATTACGTCGAAATTCATCGTCACAAATGCTTACGCGTACCTCTACGCAATAAAGATCTGCCTCCTGCACTATCACTGTTTACATAATATAATTATATCATTCTAATTTAATGTCACTCACAAAAATCAGATGATCGACGAGTCGGGCCCTTGGTGAAGTGGATCGTAGAGAACCAGAAAAAAATTATGAATCACCCAAATGTTGAGATGTGCGAAACAAGGGACGTAAAGGGTGTAGGGCAACACTTCGGGGCGGGGTGGGGAGGAAAATTATGGGAGTTGAGTTGTCCAGAAGTTTTTACTCGCTCGGAGTTTTCAACGCAAATGAAAGTCGAGGTCTGGAATTATTTTTCCCAAGTATTTTCTTTTGCTCCTCCTTGACTCGTTTTTCTTGCTCACGTTTTAAAATCTGCCTTTTCTCATCAATCTTCCGCTGTTCCTCGATCATCTCTAATCGTTCCTCAGCCTATAAAATTCAGTCAGAAACAAATTAGTCAACATCAAGAATCTTTAGTTCATACCCATGTAAATAATACAGATCAAACTCATTACAGCAAGGCATAAGTCCTTATTTTGAGAAATTGAGTTAGCATCGCAGAATGTCATCCTTGGCTCTAGTAAAGGTTGGTCAAAATGTTAAAGTAATACATAATATCCAGTTCTGTTGCAAAAGACCCCGTGAAACCACGCCGATTAATCATTAACGAGTTACATATGGATTAGTTATACTCGATTCGAGCAATTCTATGTTTCGTCTGGCTGAGAATATAAAATAGGGCATTAGTTCTCCGAAATCTGGACTCGAAGTATATAAATCAGGATAAAACTAAAATGAGATCGGAATAAAGTCGAATTTGTTCAGAGAGCCAAAATAACTACTGGTAATACTATGTGCACCATATTGTATACTCTCAAACCACAAAATGTCAAAATATGTTACCGTAACTTTTCTAATAATCATGATCTGGATTCCAACTCGGCATTACATATTATCTGCATTTAAAAATGAAGAAAACTATGAAAGACCGAGGACCCCGTGCTAGAATAGAACTCGGTGTTCATTGGATGATTATTACTATTAAAATAACACAACGTAAAATAAATGTTATCTAGGTTGCACATTTGAAAATGGAGTGGGTTTGAGCATAACCATTTCATTTTCACTAACTACTATTACTAAAAAAAAACACCCACCATTTTGCGCTGAGCCTCTTCCATTTTTCTATTATTTTCCGCCATTATACGCTCCAGTTCCTCTCGAGCGCGACGCTCTTCGTCCTAAAAAAAGGGAAGTTGCTGTATTAATAATCTTCATACATGACTGTTTAAAATGATAACCTAGTAAGCACTGAATACTTGCACCTCAACACACAATTTGAAATACTATTAAGGAGTTTGTCCCAGCACTAGTAACCACAATATGGTAATATGGTACAAAGTGCCATAGTGAAAACTAAAATTGTTCAATAAAATAAACGCGAATTGCTGGACAGAAAATCGGAAAGGGTTCAGGGAAACAATTTAATCGGGCGATGAGTCCATCTGTATCCAGGCTTCTCCAGGACGCTCAACTTCTTCAAATGGTAGTGTTTTTTCTTCGACTAAAATCAGAAATGACTTTTGTAATATAATTGGAATGGAATTTTAAAAACTACCTGTGTATGATTCACATCAGCTCTCAAATCTGAGTTCAGACGAATTTTCTTCCGCGCTGTCTCTGTCGCAGATGCCCCCAACAATTCAAAAAGACTTACACCACACCCTCATCATCAAATTTATGTTAAAGAAAATCTCAGCTTTTCTTCTCTTCAAATTGTAGGAACCAACTCAACCCCCCTTTTCTTCTCACCGAACCTACAGCTATTCCCCTGTCCTTCGGATTGAGATAACTTAATCGCTTACGATACAGGAATTGAAAATGGCACTTTTTATCAGAAGTGAGACCAAGTACTGCTTCTCACATTCGGAAAGAATGAAACAACGACAATAGAAGTATTGACTTTCGGTTATGCTTTCCATATATATTTCATGAAATTCTAAGAAACTGATACAAACAACACAAAACAAAAATACTTTCCAAAACCTTTGAAACTACAGTTCTGATTGAACTGGACCTCAAGTCAAATACGCTTTTAAATTCAAAACTGAACCAGCAAACGTGCAGGTCATGGTACCACTTGCACAGCGAAAAATAATTTCTACATTTTGAAAATTAGCTTATAAAATAGTAGTTCTATTACATCTATTTCGATCGGAAATCGGAACCCTTAATTCCAGTCAGACCGGGAGTGACTTTTACCTTTTGAGTTTCCTTTACCTTTCGCTGTGCAGCAATTTTCTATGCACTTTGACCTTTTAAATATGCTCTGCTCCACTCATCCAAAAACAAGGACAAGGAAAGGGAAAACTCTACAGAAAAGTTCAACTGAAAAGCGATTTAATTTAACTAACGAGTCCAGTTCACTCAGAAATAGCTTTTCGTACTGACTACATGTTAGGTATATAAATTACATAAGTAATTATTCATATTAATGAATAACGACCTGAACTCGTAGTTCTTCGCAAAGTTAGACTATTCGGTAAAGGAAAAAAATATGATCTGAGCCATGCTTAGATCTGAAAAATATTATATTTATTTTCTTTTAGAAACATTTTTTCAAACATTTAACCTGGAAAACCTATTGCAATAAAAACAATTTTCGTGTAAGACACACACTAATGTCTAAACTAAACCGAGTCACTCATCTCGTTTGGACGTGCGAAAGAGATGGAGCAGAGCAAGGTGTTCTAAACTTATGGATGAGCCACAAAGGCCACTAAGTAAAAGTAAGGAGAGAAAATCAGAGTCGGATTCATTATCACAATGATCCTCATCGTCAAAATCATATTCATCATCATCATCACCGTACCCCTCATCAGATGAGAGGGAATCATCAGTAAGCATAAGTGATTCGAGAGAAGGACTAGTATCTACCTCTCTTCTCCGCTCTTCTTCCAATTGTGCAGCCTTTTGTCTTTGTAAGTCCTCCATCATTTCTTGTTCCATAGCCACTTTTGCCTCTTCAACGCGGCGTAGAACTTCAGCCTCTATCTCATCTTTTCTTCTCTCCAATTCCTCTGCAACTCGGAGGGCCACCATTTCCTCAATTCTCTTAGCAGTCTCCTCTTCGATTAGTTTAGACTCAAGCTCCTTCTGCCGTCTATTAAAAATATAAAACGTAAATTTGATTTGCTAACTCTGGCATTCTCAACAACCGACAAGGCTGGTTGACGTGTCATCTTCAAATTCGAACCATTAAAAATATACGTAGAAAAGCTATTGTCGAAATTCATCTTTATCAATTAGTACAATCGATTTTCCAGAGAATATACACGCAAGTCTGGATACGTGAATGTACTATTAACAAGATCGTGAAATCGAAACCTCTCCACTTTGGAACTTGAAGTTACTATTTCACACTCCTAAGTCCTAAGCAATGAAAAGTAATCAAGTTTGAAGAGATAAAATAGTGTGGAGGTTTAGGGGGGGTGTCCGATGGGCTATGTCCGAAGGGTGTCACACGAACGAACGTCCGCGCGCGTTAGCGCGGTCCCCGCGGAGCGGCCGGCGGAGGCAAAATTTTTTTGACGATTTTTTTTAACGTAGGTTGCATGTAAAACTAGTTTTAGGGAGAAAATTTGCAAAAAAAAATCGTATTTCAGTTCTCCAACTTCCATATTCTGAAAAGTCATGGAAAAGAAGACACCGAAGAAAAATTTCTACGCGTGTCAACCATACCATTGAACTCAATAGAATTTTTTTATGTTTTTGTTCCACTCCACCCCTCCAGAATAACTGAATTTTCTACTTCAGAGCTCTTCGAGCTCTGAAGGGTGTACTAAGCTAACTTGGCCCAGGGGGGGGTGTCGTGGGTATACCACCCATACCTTATTTTATTGATTTTGAATCAGTACAGAAAACAGAACTTCCTGGCTGTTTAGTTTCAGTTGGAGCTTGTCAGAATAAATATATAAAACTCTAACAACAGAGAACGCCATACGGCAGTATGCCTCGTAGGAGTGCCTGTGAAAAATTCAGGACTATGGATAGTAAGAATAGAGATGCCGTAATTCGAACCTAAAAGTTCAAGTGTACCCGTACGGAACCTGGTATTCTAGACACCAGACGGTATGGGTTTTACGGCCATTGACAATTTCGAGTTTGACTGTTTTGAGATTCGAACATTGGGCCATTTCCGTACTGCCTATAGGAGTTTGGAATAGAAGAAATAAGAAAGAAACTCTTTCATCAGGTAGGTCGACATAAATTGGTACGTGAAACGTGAAAGAAATATTATGCATCCGTGAGTTGCGATGGATTAATAAACGTCAATATAAAAATGCACTTCGTTTCGTTATTGCATATCTGCTGCTGAGATATTAAAAAAATACTCCGTTTGACTTTTTGCAAGTTTGCTTGTGAGGGTGTGCTTAATCAACTTCCATTTCGTTCAGAACAGGTAGCTCTCTGAAGTCTAAAGAAATCCTTTGTGGGGTTGGATGGAGGCAATTTGTAGGACGTTAATTTTCAACATTGACATCGGGTGAGCTTTACTCTGAATAAGAACTGGAATTAAACTTACATTATATGACCAATGCATAGTAATTCGGGGTCTAGGGTTGGGTTGCAACTAAAGTTCCTAAGAATTTACATTTCTGGGATATGTTGTCGGACGAAATTCTAAATTAATATTAAAATTGAAACTCACCTCTGTCTCTCCAACTCTGCAAGTCTCTCTATCTCCTTTGTGGGACGACTGTTTCTACTCCTACTTCGAGATCTTGATTTTGAACTTCCGCTGCTACTACTTGAACTCGACTCTGAACGTCTGTGAGAACGGTAAAACAAAATGTATTTTATATATTACCATTAATGCAAATTGAGATATTTCTTGTATTTATTCTTAATAAATAATTATATGAAATATTATATATATATTATTATATTATATATAATTATATATAATAATAAACTGCGAGCAGTAGAGACGCGAAAGGCTTGCATGGAATGAACTGAGAAGAAATTCAAATTATATTAT
>JAQFYE010000351.1:0-39298 GCA_034694305.1 Protaphorura glebata | reverse complement strand
TAAGAGTTCACAGTGTAAACAAATTGTCTCCTTTCGAAATCTGTCTTATTTTACCATTAGTTTAACTAGTCGCCGGTTTGTCCATCGTTTCATTACAAGTATCAAATTTAGCTTTTAGTATTATTGTAAGTTCTTATCTTTTTTAAATGCGTAGTACTTTTTATTTTGCAATACATAATGACTAACGAGTGGTTTGCACTTGACAATTTCTTCCAGAAGTAATGTAAAAATCTTAATAAAGTTTGCTGAAATCGCTAATTGTTACCTCGTTAATTGTTACCCTATTAATTTAATATTTATTTTGGATAATTTATTCTTATACTTGATTTTGCACAGAATTGTGAGATTATTCACAAACCACATCATAGATTTGAGCGTAATCTCGGATATGGAAATGGGCTCAAGATAAGCAATTCGACTTTTTCATTACTATCACTTTTTCATTGCGCATTGTATACAAGTTTTCTTGAAGTGATACCAATTTTAGGATGAATGTTTGATCCTTCGGGCAGACACGGTATACAGGCTAGTTTGGATGTTTACATATATCAGGTGGAATTCTCCCGACTATTCATTCTATAAGCAGAATGGAAGTCTATCCACTTCTCGAGTCTCGAACACAATGAATTCCTCCGTACCGACAAAATCACCCGCTTCTAGAAGTATTTGTGCGAATATTTTCCAAGGAAATAACTTGTTAAGTTATTTCTCAATTATTAGGTAATTACAAAGAGTTGCTGCTTTACAAGGTTTTATAAGCAACTTAATTAAAATTCCAAGTGCAATCGCTAGTTTCTTGCATATAGTTATATAAGAAAATGTATGAAGGTGACATCATTCCTAAAGTCAATAGTCTCTATACCTCTTATTTCAATATTGACATAACTAATTTATTCCGAATTTTATGCCTGTCTTTAGAGTGTAAGGCTCGAATATAATTAGTTTGTACTCGAACCCGCCACAGAAAGGACAAAAATGGCTCACACAAAATGTTTCTTCGTTTACTTCACAATCAAGTGTTTATTATTTTGTTCAATACAATTTTCTTATGGTTTCCCCCAATTCGACACTCTCACATACGGTGACGCTCCAGCAATTGATTTTGCTCGAATGTAATGTAATTTTTAAATAATTTTTTACATAAAATAAGTATGAAAACTTAAATTCTATTATCTGAAAATCTTCACAGAAGACAACTCTGTCTGGGCCTTTCAGTCAACGAACTACATACTCACCGTTACCACCAAGGAAGTCGAAAATGCTACAGTGTTGGAGAGCAGGGTCCTTGTAGCCGAAATATGAACTTTTTTGCAGAAGAGGACAATAATGTGTTTGGACAATGTGACTGCGACTATTTGAATCCACAGGGACGGATATTGGTTTACTATGAGCTTACGCAACAATGCTATTTTGTCATGACCCAGGTTAGTGAATACAGAATCATAATTATTCACCCGATGGCAAAGTTGGTGGGGATACTGATTAATATACGATACAACTTGTTGAGAATTAAAAGTCGAATATGACATGGAAGTAAAGTCGAAGTATAGTAGTACAGGTGTAACCCATCGTCATATCGATATGTGGGTCTTGTTCCCTCGGGTCTGCTGGTTGTTTTAAAGAGGTATATCTCCACCAAACCGGTTTTCCGGTACTAATATTAACGCTGGATAAATTCTCTCCAAAATGTATACGTCATGTGTTTTCTAACAGCAACAGCTCAGGTTCGTCTGAAATGGTGTTTAGTGATATGAACCTCCATATACATAAACTAATTAATTGACTTTATTTTTTATTCCTTGAAGTTTCAATTTTTTCTCAAAAGAACACAATTTTTATAGGGTTACTGCAAGTCAGGGATGTACTTAACTCTGACAGATGACTTCCAGCCGACCTGTGTCAGAAACGAGTGTCAATATTTCCAGCATCATTGGAACACACATTCAAATAAATTGGCTGAGATTGTTCCTTTTCAAAATTCTTGTGTCCATTTAGACAAACCGTCACAGCTTTGCAGAGACAATGAAGTGGTTACTTTCGTACCAACAAGTCCTTTTCCCCAATGTGCAGAACGAAGAAGGCAATCACCAGTTGGACAAGGTATAGGGAATTCGCCTCCAACGTTGAAATGTGCGGCCGGAACCAAACATAGTCTAGACAGTGAATGTCGGGGAAGGGTCAAATTTGGAGGCTAGTGATAATTTATTTGTTTTAATTACTATACAGTCTAAAAATTTGATAAATGCATTACATGGGTTTGATGTATGATTTTTATCGTATTTAAGAATATCAATTACCAATAAAATTATTCGGCTAACGTGTAATATCAATAATCTGAAACTGCACTGAGTTTAGCAGAACAACATTGCAAAATTGTCAAGACACATTAGAAGATTCAAAATGTCTGCAATAATAAATTGGATGACGCATGGGTGGTGAAAAGGTAGTTTTAGTGCGCTGTCAAGTATTTCCTTATAAATATAAAGCGTACAGCTTATTGTATCGAACTGTAGTGCGATTAAGTATTCTGCACAATTTTGATTACAGTACGTGAATTTAATTGTTCACTTTGATGGATTTTGGAATTCGCACGCTAATAAATGTTATGTATAAAATGTGCGTCAATGGTTCAACTGTAGCCATCTCATTTGTCGCACTATGTATTTAGGGAATTCTGATTTGCGTGAAGGAGCGTGATAATTTCAATTCAGCATTAAAGATAAAAATTTTACTAGTTGTTTTATTTGATTTTATTTATTTAATAACATATCGAATTAAGGATCAACTACAACAATGGCATCCGTACAATCAATTCCAGGCAATACAAATACACAGCAATTTTTAATTGCTACACAATGTTCATTTACTTAAGTCGAAACGAAAAGAATAAAGTCGCAGTATCGAGCTGTAACTGGCCACTTTCACTTTGACTTTTTCGGAGAGCTGGTTACGTACTGAGACACCAGGTATATGTATGAATTTTTAGTTCCCGTAGATCTCCGGAATTCATGTAATATTTAGTTTTGTACAGTTTTAACGAATTATCAGCCGTAAATAAACTTATTATTTCGTTTCCTACGACAGACGTATTTTTGAAAATAAATAGCCACTTAATCCTACTAGGTTTGTGCATTCATCAGTTTGGCTTTATTCTACGATACGAGCAGCTTTTCCGCCTTTTAGGATAACGTTTTAAAGATAGATCACAATTCGCAAATGCTAATAAACTCGTACGTAATGTCTTCCGCTGCTGGATTGACCAAAACGCTCATAATTTCATGACTAACTAAAATGCAAGCCCTCTCTTTAAAAACTGACCGCTTCTGTTTGTGTAACTTATCATTACAATACTGCGCTTCTGCAAATATTTGTCAGGACTGACTTATCTGGTTCTTAAATAATAAGTCAACTTATGCCATAGTCATTACAATATGTATGAGTCATAATACCCAATGAGATTAATATGCAAACTCTGCATGGGTGGGTGCGTAATGACTGAGGGTCGTTGAAACGGCTATTATAATAAGTCCGAGGTAATGTGTGGAAATGTGTTTACCAAAAATTAAATTGTCGAAAATGGTATCAGTTTATACCACAAAATTAAAAATTAGCAATATTTTCAATACTTATAATTTGACAAAAACAGCTTCTATTTGAAAACTTCCAAAACCTTATTCGTGAGTGACCAGAAAACGAGATAACATAATCTTGAACTCCAGAGCGATGTTCCAACATATCCGTTCGGTTAATTCAAATTGTCGTTTGTTACATTAAAATAATTACAAGGTTTCAAACCTCTGGCAGCAATATATTATACGAGTTTAATCAAACTTGTTCCGGCGACCAGCGCACCTGGCTTGGACGTCTGGTTATAATGCCTCATATGACTTCTAAGTTACAAATTATCTATGAGCGCGGTGCAGGGCCAGCGAGTACCCGCTACCCGTTGAGGTGGGGTTCGATTCCCCGGGCTGGGCCAGATATATCTCAACTTGACTTTTCTTATGCTGTAAGGTTTTTACCTTGCATATGCAGGGGTTTTTCACACTTTCGCTTTCATAAGCAGTGAAGTGTCCTAAATGGATAGGATGGTCGGGCACTACGAGGTTGCCCATTGACTGTTAAAATGACATAGGGTGTAGTGTGAGTGTAGTAATGCTTTCGTCACAATGAGGTGAATTCTGAACCTGTATAGCAGGGTTGTGGGCTCTCTCCCTGGCTGAAATAGACGGTAAGGCATCATTTGACAAAATGTGTTCGTGATATCTATAATTCTGTCATCTCACATAATTCTGTCATCTCACATGATAGGTAACAAGTGTAGAGTACAGCTAGGTTGGAATACCTGTCCCACAAGACCACTTTTATTGCATAAGCCTGGTCGCCTGGAACAGGTTTAGCGTGTAAACTGTGCCAGAATTCTCACGTATTGAATTATGGTTATGGTACGAGATATCCTTGCAGGGTAGGAGCGAAATTCAAATTAATTTGGACCAAGGTTCACTTTATTTCCACCTGTTCGTGGAGTGGGCAGTTTACAATTTCGCAGTTTCGCATTCCATCAGTATTATTGCAAAATCTTCAATTTTTTTGGGCAGTTTTTATTAGTTTTTATCTATGACGATGAATCCTAGTTGAGTCAACAGAATGGATGTTCCTGGTGCTAAGAAAACGACTCAAAGTATCTCCGTTTCTCTCCGACTTCTGACTGATACGTATTTAATTTCATTAAAAATTCAACAGAATGCGTAAATCCATTCTGTCCGAAAAACAATTGGTAATCGCAGGCGAAGAAATCCAAATTTTGACCTGACCTCAACCTGGTAAGTCGTGAGCGTAAATTTTTTCAGTTGAATATATATTCAATTCAATTCAATTCAATGGTTTATTCAAGTGACAACGAAATATAACACGATAATAAAATCACGTTGATCCCAATTACATGTCACCGTCTATTCTATATAAGGCAAAATACTAAAACTAATGAAAAAATTAGTATTATTCAATTCTATTTGACTCGATCCACTTCTAAATCCATCGTAAATTTAACGTAAAACAGTGTAACCTGCCCCAGGCCACTTGGTCCGGTCGATACAATTTTGACCAGGCGTTAAGTACAGGTGGGCTTAGTTTAAAGACCGTGGAGAGATTTTCCTTCCTTTAAGATTTTCAAAACTGATGATTGCATATTGTATTGTGGTATAATAATTAATTTGAATTTAGGTTTCTATTTTTTGGATCACTGCATGACGTAAAAAATAAGGACCACTCACTAGACAGCGGAAGTTACCAGCTTTAATTTCAAAATATTTATTTAAACAAAACCCCATCACAGCTAGCCGACCGCACTGTCACCACATTCACTCAAAATGACACGTTGGAAAGTCAACATTCAGCTTTTACCCGTCAAGGCCCACTACTTTTTCTTCTGCGCAGGTAATTTGGTTAACATCTCGTAAAAATCTGTATTTTAGTATATCACAATTTTGATGGTCAAAAAGTATTAAATATATAACAGTTAGTCGCTGGCTTTCAACTTGGAAGTATTTTATTCATCATTTTCCAATGAAATAATATAATTTCAATTTACAATACAACAACGTGATGAATGTAAATTGTTGCCAATAACTTGATTACACTCCACTTGATAACATACAGTATAAACGCCTTAACAAGTAGGTTTTAGCGTTAATAAAACTAGCAAGCTTTAAACGTGAGGATAGCCGCTTGTAGAATTCGGCTACAGATTGGACCGAAATCTTTATTGAATCTAAAATGTGATGCTGACACAAACCATTATTTTCATACTCCGTGCCACTTTTGGACAATTTTGTCTTCATTTAATTTTATTTTCTGAAGTATCCTAATCAGACCATTATCATCTCACAATATTTTACTCTACTGATACACATAATGTTTTGCTTTAATTTCCAGCGTCAGCAGCTCTTGTACCTTTCCTTCCTGTACTCGGGAAACAACTGGGGGTTTCAGAAGTGGAAATCGGAGTCGTAAGTTTTGAATTCGTATTCGAATGTTCGCTATACAAAAACTCTAAATGTTTATTTGTCTGGATTTATTTGCGTATGACCAGGTGTACGCGATTGCTCCAGTTCTTGGCACAATAGCAAAACCCACAGTTGGGATGTTGGCAGATCGTCTGAAGAAAAGAAAAAATTTCTTTTTGTTTTTTATTCTCCTTACCCTCATGACTTCACTTTGTATTGCCTTTCTTCCTCAACCTGAGCCAGAACGCCCAGTCCAATTCCAATGTGGAAACCGGGGTTCAAATTATTTAAGACAACCGGCTGGAGGTGGTAGAGTAGATCTATCATGTGCAAGTGATTCATCGTGGAAAGAAAAGTTTCTTGAAGAAAACAGAGAGAACAATCTCACATTTGTACAAGACACTGGAGGAACACCTGAAACTCCGCTTGAATTGTGTCACGTTCATTGTGATATTCATAGTTTTTTGGAAGGAGTTACTTTTTGTAAAAACTTAGTAGCGCCGGACAGGCCGGCCATTTGTGACGTCCAAGGAATGTCGTTAGCTCTGAATGATACGGTTGAAGAAACACAGGCAAATGTATCTACCCGCAGTTTCCCCGCGTCACCATCACTGCCCACTGATCCAGATTTTGAAGAAGATATAGAATCGTTTGAAGATTCGAAAGCCTACCGGCTTAAGTTCGACGCACTCATTAAGGTATGATTTTCCTTTCCATTGAACAGGAAAACCATTCAAAAGAGTTTCCTCTAAAATTTTAAGCCCTTTTGAGGAGTCTGGCTATTTTAGCTTTTAACATTTAACATAGTTGTGCATACATCGCTTATCGCTTGATCTCGGAGAATTGCTTTAAAGATTTTTTTCGTGGACTGTAGTTATTCCTTTGCAAAATTAGGGACTCCTTCCCTAAGCCAAGCCAATTAGAAAATTTGCTTAATCCGTAAGAAAATTTACGACGGTATATGACTGCCGTACCGGCAATTAATTACATTGTGATTGTGACTGCAATAATTTAGTAAATTTATTTTAATTTTACCCATCAATTAATTTTTGTTCACAATTTCCAGATTGCACATGTTGACCTGGTACTTCCGATAGACGAACTTTTTCTTCCAGTAGATCGAGTCAGATTTGAAGATTTTACAGAATTTGAAAAATTTGCCTGTATTCCTAATGAGGTTGTACTTAGGAAATGTTTTATAAACTGTCCAAGCAATGTGGCCTTAAATTCTCATATGGAGAGAATACTTGGTGAAGATGCCGAATCCTTTCAATCGACTACATCCTCGCTCTTCAGAATCCTTGTAGTCATTTCGACTGTGGCATTGGCAGTTGTAAATTCGCTGAGTGATGCTTTATGCTTTCAAGTTCTTGGTAAGTTACTTTACAATTTAAACAAAACATAAAAATAGAAAGTTAACAGTAATTAATAATATGATATTTTTACCTTATGCTCTCAAGTCGTGGGTAAGATAATTGCATCGTGTTAAGAAAGTATTGTATTGTAAATGATCTAAATCTAATAACTTTTATTCTTCTAGGAAACAAACCTCACCATTATGGAAGACAAAGGCTATTGGCCGGTATTACAATTTTTTCTTTGTGCATATTTAATAAAATATCTAGTCTAATTTAAAAGAAATTATACATGTTGTCCCAGCTATTGGTTGGGGTGGTTCCACACTTTTGGCCGGCTATTTGATCGACCGAGGCAGCCAGGATCTCCTTGTAAAAGACTACACACCATGCTTCTACATGCTAGGAGCCTTATTCATCTTGGACCTGATTATGTCATACAAGTGGGAGGTACAGCCAAATTTTAGTTTTCCAGTATATCATTCTCGTAGTTTTGTAGTACTCCTAATTAAAAAATGAAAGTGAAGACTGTTTATTTGTATAGAAAAATTTAAAAATTATTTTGATTAATTTTGTATTTCCAGATCAAAGAAGTCGACAAACCAAAGTCTTTTACCGACAATATGTGTACGCTTGTCAGTGATGTTCAAATTATCATATTTTTCTTCGCGTGTGTCCTAGTCGGGATGTGTACAGGGATTCATTGGTATTTCCTGTTTTGGTATGTCTAATACTAAACGATATTTGCAAAATAAATTAAATACAATAGCAAAATACACGTTTGTACTTTTAGGCTTCTTGAAGATGTAGCTTTAGATCATTGTGAAGCGATGCAATGGATAAAACTGTTGCAGGGCATTATGGTGGCTGTGCAATGTTGTGCAGAAATTCCATTCTTTTATTACGCAGGTCTGAAACAGACTTAACTAATGTTCAATGATTGTTATTCTTACACAGTTTTCTTACAATTAAGTTTTTTTTTTGAGTTTACAGGGTGGTTCATTAAGAAATTGGGTCACGTTCATTGTTTGAGCCTTGTACTTTTTGCCTTCGGGATTCGATTAATTATATATTCCTATCTTGTTCATCCGTGGGCATTTGTTCCAGTGGAACTATTCCAAGGAATCACTTTTGGTTTATTCTATTCCGTGATGGCGACTTACGCAAGCAAAATTAGTCCTAAGGGAAGTGAAGCTGCAGTTCAAGGCATTGTTGGTGCGGGATTTGAAGGAATAGGTTCGTACATTTAATATTTTTCATAATAATCTCTTTTTGCATATGAACATATGTATGAATCTTTTCTCTTTCAGGTTTTTAAATGGAGAACTAACAATTATGAAACTTGCTTTATTTTCTTTGGTCGATGTGAATTTGTCTTTAGTTTTAATTTTAGTACGAATGAATTGGCATTAATTTGATTTCTATGATTAAGTTTTTGTTATTCCTTGTCTCTATCTTGGGTTACTAATGATGAAATTAATTTTGTGCAGGTATTGCGGCCGGAAGTCTTGTTGCCGGAGTACTGTTTAAAACGTTAGGAGGACAGATTACGTTTCGAATTTTTGGAGTGGGTGCTATTTTCTTCTGCGGCTTACATGTTCTCTTAACCTACCTTTTGAGAAAAAAGAGGATATATGGAATCCCAATCAGTAAGTTTATTTTAATTTCTAAACTTGTTAAGATATTAGATGAAGGCACTATTGACTGAAAGCCTACATGTATTTTCAGGTGATACAGAACCCGACGGTCAAGAAATGTATAGAGTCAATGGTGTTGCTCATGATGTTGAAACGGAAAGTGAATAATGGATCCGTTCTAATGCGTCGTGGATTGGCAATATTTCCCTTAAAGTGAAGCATTTTATAACTTAAGTTTATGTGGTTTTAACTGTTTAGATGTAATCTACATCTCAGAAAGTATTAACGGAAATCCTAAGTAGTAGTAGTGACCGGTGATTCTCCAATGAGTACCTTGTAGAGCTTTACCTTCATCATCACAATTACCAAAAATGTATGTCAATAATTTCCTACGTACCTGTTGATTCCTACTTCCCCATAATTTTAATTTCAGTTTTAGTAATCAGTTGACTAACCAAAGTCTCAAATCTAAAGAAAATTAGTCCCGAGTTATTCACGTTTTATGCATATGGAAGTGAGGCTCTGCGAAACAAAGTTTAATTTTAATGTACGTGATTAATACAAATTGGACTGACCTACCGTTAAGATATTTGTATATTGTAGTAGTTTTAGATAAGACATAGTCTATTTGTTTACTTCAACAGCTGTTAATATAATCAGTTAGCTTGGAGAGGGGCGACTAATTCAATCCTCCTTGACATATCATCGCGTAAAATGACAATTTATTAGAGTTAAAGATAAAATTATCTTGATAATTCAACTTTATTGTAGTTTTAAATTATTACGTACACCGTGCTCACATATAATATTGTGAGGCCGTACTCGGAAACGAGTTTAAAGAGAAAATGTTGTTGCATAAAAAATTGAAATCAATTAAAGCACTAATTGAGAAATATATTGTCAATATTAAATTTATGGATACGGATTATTAGAAAGCCCATTTTCCTATCCTCATCTCTTACGGCTAATACAGATACAGAATACCTAAATTAGAGATTTTAGAGACATGGTACTAAAATTATAGATCTCTAAATAATCGGGGTAGAGTGAGTATTTTTGGAAATACAGAACAGCACCTCCCAATTCATATTTGGTTTCCGCTTTTGGAATTTGGATACCATAGTGTTAAATTGCTCAAACGACACAATGCCACGCGACACTGATATGGTTTTAGTGAATCAGGGACGAACGTTCTGTGTAGATGTAAAAAGTCGCAACCGTGTATTAAAGCAGAGAATGATTCAACAAATAAGGTCGAAACTAAAGTAAGATTTCTCACACAATTCCAAAACAAAATATTAAAGTTGACGGTTGAATGTGTAGTTCCGAGACAACTTAATTCATCCAATAATTTGTTCTTTATTTCTGTAATAATTGCACAAATACTTTCCAATTCCAGCGTCAATACATTTGACGTGTCCGCAGTACATTTACTGGGTGTTCCCGAAAATGGTTCCGATTGTATTTCATTTTGGCGAAGCTACAAAAAATTATATTACAATCAAGGTACAATAATTTCTGATTGGTTCGAACGATTATGATCGACGATTCACTTTTGTACTGTTTAGTATTCAATTCTGCTCGATTTACGCTACTAAATTAATCGTTCGGTTTACCTTGCTAAAATAAATGTTTGGGTTTACGTTCATAATGTAACTGTTAGTATGGATTCGAAATCCTAACTTGACTGCCTAATTTTTGTAACTGCACCAAAAAAAACAATCAGGACCTTTCTCCGGAACACACTGTACTTCTACGGAAAGTATTCAATATATTATATTCAAGACCTCTTTACTTTTGTACCGTTTTTGTGAGATGGAGTCTTTGTCTTTTTGTGAGGGAAAATAAAGGACAATACGAACGATAAAAATTTTTTAACAATGAAAAGTGCTATAAGAACTACTAAAGTTAAGACAGAAGCAACTGCAATCCAAACATCAAGAAGTCGTCTCTCGTACCAGGTCTGATGGACAGCAAGTGGCATCAGATGCAAAGTATTTTCATGTCTCAGAACGTAGTCCACCCACCACACTGCGGTGGTCAACGGTTTCTCCGGACGGTCCTGAAATATGGCTGCAGTTTTCTTCATCGTATTCTTGTAACTAAAATTCAAAATTATGAAAATTTGTCATCGAATGTTATAGAATTCGGTTGTATTGTAATTCAGGCCAAAAATCGGTTTCGCGGATTTCGGTTCCGTTTGTGACCTAGTATTATTTTATTAGATTTGATTTTTATTCGTATATATGAATAATTAATACAGAGTCCATTTCTTAAGAACGTCGACAGACCTGCGACTTCAATATGTCCGTTCGCATCTTAAATTGTCTAGAAAGTGCAATCCAATCAAATAATTCTCATACTGTTCCGACGCTATTATTTTTTACTGCCCATCCAGTTAAGTCATCTTCATAGTGTAAGATAATTTAAGATTCTTATATTATTGTTTGCTCCGTATCGATAATACTGGGGATACTTCCGATACTTCGCCGTTTGACGATCTGAATCACTGAATGATGTGCCGAACAGATCACATAGTAACTGTATCTGATCCGGTTCATCTGTACATGTAACGGTGGCGAATTTTTCACTACGTTATGATTGATATGACTGCAAATAATTAGAGCTAACTAGCTCAAGCTAAGCTAATTTAGCTTTCTCTGACAAATCTGGGTAAGTTAATCGAGAACCCTCTAGCACTACTCACCTAGTATTTTTGAGAATTTCAGAAATCGCAATCTGAAGTTTAGGAACCGTCAGTTTCTCAATCTCCAATCTAATCCCTCGCCCTGTTCTCTCGATTCGGAATGAATTGTAGTCCTGTTCAGCAAAAAGTGGGAAAACGATCATAGGAACTGCAGAATGAATTGCTTCTTGCGTACTCAAAAGTCCACCATGAGAAATGAATGCTTTGATTTTCGGGTGGGCTATCAACGTATGTTTCAAAACCATGAAAATAATTTAGAAATTAGAAGAAATAAAATCGCTCCATGGGAGAATTACGAAGAGCTACATATTTTTCTTACAGAGCAGTTCTTGTTGTGGAAGCCATTCTGCTGTGATTATGTTCGGTGGCATTTCTTTAGGTCTAGGGCCATCCCACTTCCACACAAATCGTGTTTTGGAATTTGAGAAAGCTGTGTAAAATATGTTTCGAAGAGCTTCCGGAGCAGTAGCGACGTTGGCAGCACTTCCAAAGCTTACGTAAATAAATCCATTTTCTCCAGTCCCATTTATGAAGCTTGCGATATCCTGACACAAATTATGAGATTAAAAGTTACAACATAATGAATCTGGGCAAGATAGCCTGTCTACCGGATATAGTTATCTCGGTATTTTCCATTCACATTTTTCCTAGCGGAATGTGTTAAAACAATTACCTTCGGAATTTCGTTCTTTTTCCCCTGGTTGTCCAAATGCATTCCGCCGATTGGAATAATAAGGGGTGGAAATGATCTGGCAAAATCTTCGCTGAAATGACTATTCAATAAGACCAGGCTCACATTCCTCAACATTTCTCGTATCGGTGGCATATCGGGAATTTCGAGTTTCTCCCTCAATACTCCTTCCAATTTCGGAAAATAAATCCAACATTTACCCGCGTGGATTGCAAGCGTTAGAAGAGTTGTTATTCCTCTCTCGATGAATGACAATGGATACTGGAAACTGACATGTAATTCTGGCAACCAAGATGTTTCTGCTGGAAATCCTAATTCATCATACCACCAAGAGAAAACAGTGGTAGTTCCAAAGAGAACCACTTTTGCTCCAAATTTATGAGCCAATCCAAAAGCACAATCATTGAAAAGTCCATCTATAACGACTAAGTCAATTTTTGAGCCCTTAATCCAATTAATTGTCTCTGGGCTAGATAAATATGCTTCACAAAGTGCAATTCCAATATTTGGAAGTGGCAGTGCTTCTTTTTGTGTTCCAATCCTACCTTTCTCTAACCGAGCTGTGAGTAGATTGTCCAAATTCTCACTTAATTCCATTAACTTTTCAACTTCGGGGGGAAACATTTCCCGAACTTTAGGATGTGGGTTCTTTGGCTTGTAAGGTTGGAAAAATGTTACATTGTGACCTAAATCAGCCAATTTTTGGACGAGTGGCCAAACAGCAATTCGATGGGAGTAACTTGACAGGGCAAAGAAAAACACAATGTTTGCCCCATGAATTTCGACAAGCAATGTGGAAATTACTAATAATGTAGTGATTGACACTAAATTTTTCATTTTTATTATTGACACACAAGACAATTTAATTAAAAAAATATGCCAGTTATATATTTTACTACTAAACTTGACAATTTGGGTTTTGACAGAACTGTTACTTCTCCTTTTGCTAGCCCAACAATATTGTTTTTATGTCGGGAACTTATACAAAAACTAACCTTGAAATCTTTTAAGCACATGATACATGACATAACACTGCAGATGCGTTATTGCTGGAGCATGGAGCTCTGTTATAACACTACCTGGATATGACTCATTTGATTAACATTGTTAATGCCAATTACGGTGGCGTATGATGAATTCTGTATGCTGAGCGCAGCGAGTCTAAATCTTAATGCATATATTTTTTTAATATAGAAATCAACCACCTTACTGGTCGTTTAAATAGGCGAAATACTTAATGTTCGTCCAAAAACAATAGGCACCTCTGACGTCACCGATAAATCGACAGTCATAACGTTGTCATGCGAATTTGAAAAGAAATTGTTGATAGGGTGTTGTATTTTACATTTTGTTTGATTGATGGCCACTCCATGGGTTGGATTGTATATTTTTTGCAACACCCGGAGCTCAACCAACAGAAATGTCAGCAACAACAACTTGCTATTTCTGTGACGCCAGAGGTGCCTATTGTTTTTGGACGGACATTAATTGTGTCTCGAATATGCTGTATTTTAAATACTATATTCTATTCTTGATGATTGTAACTAGTAATTTGATATTTCTGGTTTTTTGTTTTAATTAAAAGAAAATACGTTAAATTCAGTCGAGTAGTCAACACAAAAGCATAATAATATTTAGGTGTATCGTTTTTAAAAGGTTGGTGCGAAATGTGGTGTCCTATATATTCATATATGACCGGACACAGACATTCACGGTATCCCTTATTGCGAAATCCATTTATAAATTAATATTAATTAGTATTAATATACGTACATAAAAGTGGAGGGTGGCACGTAACATTTGCCCCCCATGGCCACAACAATCATGGAGAGCGGGACAAAATGTGAGATACACATTTTGTATAGAATCTTATGAAGGATATAGGGAGCTATTCCGCTTGAAAATCCGTTGCGCGTAGCGGCGCTGACAAGCGATTAAGTAAAAATTGGCATGAAAAAACGCATTTTTCAACGGTAATTTGACAAAAACACGCCCAAGATTGTTTAATATTTTCCCCTTATCAATGTTGAATTGTCAAGGAATCTTGAACACGCCCAAAATAATTTTTTTCAAAAAATCTGCCGGTGCTATCTTTTTTGCAATATTTTTGTGCAATTTTTAAAAATTTGTCTGACTGGTTTGGTGAAAGTCGATTTTTCGGTGGCAGGGCATTTCGATGAAAAAAAATCAGATTTTTCTCTCCACATGCCTCGCCTTCATAAGATCATTATCCTTCATAAGATTCTCTACAAAATGTGTATCTCACATTTTGTCCCGCTCTCCCTGATTGCTCTGGCCATGGGGGGGGGGGGAAGGTTACATGCCACCCTGTACATAAGTACAGGTTTGGTTTATGTACTCTGGGTATACAATGACTTTAATCGGCAATACTGTGACTCTTTGGCCCTCGATTGCAGATTTGCTGTATTCACACTTATAGAAAGTCAACCGTTATATTTTGATTGTAAAAGTATGTCAATTTAATCTGTCTTCCATTTTTATCCGTATTATAGGTTGGAGGCTTGGACCATATATGTATATTTTTGGATGGCTATACTTGGAAAATAGCTTAGTCTGTATTCCATTCATCTAAGTATGTAATTGTCGTATTTGTCAGGGTGTCAAAAATAAACCATCAGGTCTTGCCTGATCTATTATGAAAAACACTTCCCGAAATAATTCCCAGGAAACACCTCTCACTCTGCTCCTAATATATTTATCGCATGAATGACAGGATGCGAATGCACAGGCGATTCCCATCCGTATAACAAAATACAGTATAAGCCCCGGACGGACTACAGACCAGTACAGATGGATCGCGATATAATTGATAATGACATAAGCCTGATTCTACATACATGTCGTGTTCGTGTCATAATATGTCTAGACCACTCCTTCAGGGCATAGTGTGTCGGTGTAAATGTGATATTTTAGTGATATATAAAATTTAAATTTATTTTATTTTGATACATTTATAAAATAAATGAATCAACGAATCACTTTCCCGTTATATCTTTTTGTTACACTTACGTAGCATATAAGGTGCGATGAAATAGGATATTTTTAGAAGTATGTGATTACAAAAAGCACAACCTCTTTTTAAAAAAATCTTAGGGTCTGAATTTACTAAGAAAATTAATAATTATGAAATTACGTAGAGCATTCATCAAAATATTACCAATGACCTTATCTTGTTATGCCGGAGTCGTTACATGTTACTCTCTCCGCTACAACCTAACCAAGTAAGTGGAATTGAGAGAAACGGAAATATACATCGTGTGGGCAATTTTATGAGGAATTCAAGAAGTAAGAAGATAGCTCTTCACAAGCCGATCTGTGCAATCCAGCTGACCAGCGATTCAGTGAAGGACGATGTGCGTGGAGGCGACCCCAGTGTTTAACTTTCACTATTTTTGTGTCAACACTGTTTCCTTTCGATTAGAAATCACTCCGCAAAATGACTTGTCAGATTTATTGCTAACTCAGTAATGCATTAGGGTACTTTATATACTGTTGAGTCAGACGTCGTAATGGAGTAATGGGTGCAAAATTTTCAATTTAAAACAAATCCTCCATTAAAAACCATCTACAATTTCTGACATAAAACTTATTTATTTGCAGCCATTCAGATATAATTCAACGTCATAAGCCAAAGTGTGTCACGTGACACTTTAATCCGTTAGATAGAGAGTATTTACTAGTTTGAACAAATTCAAAAATGACACGAGAAAGGCTGAGCGTGTCCCGAGAAATTACAATTACTACTTTGAGCTTGAGGGATTTCCGACATACTTGTTAATTTTGTTTAACCTGAACAGTCCACGTTTTAATTTACGGTGCGTAAAAGTCGATTCATTGCCCAGTAATTATTGAAATCCTTACCGTCATAATTCGTCATATCACATTATAATTTCCTCGGTAGTTACAGTGATTAATCCACCGTGATGGATTAAAATAGAATTAACTTGTCTATTACCATCATTTTTATATCTCACCGTGCTTTTGTATTTCAGGTAGCGAGCACAACTAGATAATAAATTTTTGTCCTGAGTAAACTACTCGTAGTTGGGACTACAATTCGAAGAACAGTACGAAACAGTAAGAGCGGATATTCTCGGCAGTGCTTTCGTTTTATATTAATTTCACGTCCAAATGAATCCAGTCAAGAATTAACAATTATTTTACTTTCTAATATTAACTAACAAAATAATTAATGTGCTAAAGAGCAGAACTGTCAACTCATGATTCTTCTGTTTGGCAGAAATGGCTGCTGAAGTTGTTGTAGGACTTGGCCCTACCGGAATCATCGTTGAAGCTTCCGGATCTATACAAATTTTTATAAGAATTTAGAGGAGTGAAAGCATTATTTTTTACATACTGACCGATCCGTAACATGTATCATATTTATTCGAGTTCTCTTAATCTGTGCAACTGCGGGCGGATTTCTCCTCTGCATATTTTAATTGTGACCTCTGTAAGGACGTTTGTTGTCCAATAGTACAAAAACGTAGATAATCTTCTCGCTCTGTCAAGCGAATTACATTTCGACTGAAACATACCCAAATCAAAACCTGATCAATGTTTGAATTTTATTCATGTCAAGTGATCATCACAAACCGTTTAAAACTATGTACGGTATGATTTTAGAAATTATAATTATGGATTCAGGCTAGTTTACATCCTTTTAGTCCGAGTATGAGATTCTCAGAATTTTTGATGGGTACGTTTTGTCAAAATTGAATGCGGAATTAACAGAGGACTGATAGTAGAAAATTATTAAACATTTGCAATAATTCGTTTTGTAAATACGATAAAACAAATCTCACATTATTTGTTTCAAATTCACAAGTGACTCAAAGTCAAAGTTGGACTGACAAACTAATTCTTTACAACCACATATCTCACTTTCCTCCGATAATCTCAGGGAAATTTTATGCTGGGTTAATCGATTGTGTGCTGTCTTGCAGAGCACAAAATTACATAAGAACATTTGTAAGTTACGTTACAACTTTCTACATATTTTATTAAAAAGTTTTTCGATTGAAAAGGTCGTCCGATCATTCCTTCATTCCATTGAAATCGACATTAATTACAGCTTTCTTACCAGTTTTGGGGGTAACACACTTTAGTTGTGGACAAGTTGCCTTGTCCTGATTTCTTTCTTCATTTAAAACACATTTGATTCCATTAAATTGTTGACCTTTATCGCAATACATAATTTGTCCTGAAGCCTCGCTGACGTCAAAGCCACGAAACAAACAAACGAAGTAAGAATTACAATCGCCTAACTTTGCAAATATTCCTTGTGTCGGACAACTTCCATCGGGATTTATGTACATTCGCTAAGAACACAATTATAATCACAGAGTAAATATTCGTGCAGTTTATGCTTGTGTAAAGAAAAGAAATTATAATATATATATAATTTGTTAAATTGTCAAAATCCCATGATGACATACTTGACTGCATCCTTCGCCTTCATACATTGATTTTAATTCAGCCAAGTTGATTCGAAGTACAATGATTAAACTGAAAACTAAGATTAAATTAGCTCTCATTTTTGTTTGAACTCTCAAAAATTTAGCGATAATTAGTGTCTGCCTAATTAAAGCTTCAGTCCAATGAATTTGTCGGAACTGATAACGAAGCACAGAAACATTCATACATAATATACCAATATAATTTCAAAATAATTTTTCCCAAATACGTTTCGCAATATGGGTAATTCAAATGGTAAGTATTTCTGTGAAGGGGAAGAGGAAATTATGTATTTTTTATTTACAGGGTGGTCCATAACCTTTAATATTCTCAAATCCGAACATAGGGAGGTTCTATTCAAAATGAGATGTGCATTTTGTAGTAGCCTTTAGCTTAGTTGGAGCTATGCTATTGTCAATCCAAATCCAAAAATACATATTCCACGATCTCTACTGATTTTATTTCATTCTACTGACTCGACTATATTTATTCCTCCATGCCAGAGTTTAGCATGATCAATATCGTTCTGCATTTAATATTGAATATTTGACAAAATGGGCATAATAATTTCTTAAAGAAAGTCTTGACCTTTTAACGTTGGCTGTGGGCTAGACGGTTTTGTATCACCCAGTCCTGTATGCCAAAAGTTGTTAATTTCCGCCTGGACTAATTGCTTGAATATGATTTATTAAGGTCATTTGAGTCACAGGTTACAGCAAATTACAGAAAGCTATGAGAGGTATCATTAAAATATTTTTGCTGGTCGACAACACCCCTGTGTTCGTTTGTTTCGCTGATTTGGCATTCTCTGCTGCAATTGTAGTCAGAATTGATTCCGTCGTTTTATCACCAACATCCGCATCTGATGTCTCCGATGTAGCATTTACATCTGATGAACTCATCGTTGAACTTAAATCTATTGGAAAAAAATTACAAAGATGTACGCAATTTTTTGGTAGAAAGTTACAATGTTTACCTATTCTAGTGACCACCTGGCCTGGTCATTCGTGTCCAATCTGCCAAATTATATCCAATACAAGTTGCCAACTCTATTTTTAATTACCGGAATTTTCGTAGACAATAGAGCAGAGTTTTTGAGGACACTCGTCCTTGTTCCCTTCATCACAAGCAGTCCCATTGAATTGTTGTCCACTTGGACAAGTCTCATAATAGTCTTTCAAACCTTCGTCACATCTGTAGTAATCTTGACAGTTCTGCGGAATTCCAAACACGCCTTCCTCGACACAAGTAGTGTCTCTGGTCATTGAGTCCTCATGGATATATTTGACCTGAAAATATTACAATTAGTTGCTTCTATTTGATTTACATTGTTTTACGGTCAAACTTGTTCCCACTCAAATATAGAAACAATGACTCTATTACTTCTGTCGAAAAGCTACCGCATACTAATTCAAATATGAGCATAAACGTAAATCTTACAATTAAGTATGGACTTCGACATTGCAATTTATTTGACACATGAACGCAAAAAGAGGCGAGACAATCTTCATGTTTTACCAAATTAAAATATTTGCTTCAAAAGATAAATTCATAATCGATAAAACTATGTAGCGAATAGATTCTCAGAATAATAGTGAATCATTAATTTTGAGTCAGCTCGGTCATAGGCACAACCCAAATTTTCTATAGTCGATATTTTTGAGATTGCAATAATTATCAACTTGACATTTGAGCTGATTATTCACGAATTTACTGCTCCACTTTTTCGTAACAAGTCTACGAATTATTAATTTTAAATAAAGCCACAGTAATAAATAATAGCGCCGCGAATTGATGTCCTATTCTAATTATCTTTTAGGCATTTTGATGGTTTAATTAAATGACATTAATGATTTTTTTTTGTACTTAAAGAACACTGAAGGTTTAATTATTACAACGTTAATAAAATTATTGATTTTAAAACAAACCGTACTACTTTACATTGAAACAATCGTCCTCGCTTAGAATGGGGGAGCAAATTCCACAGAAAATAGTACTGAAAATTAGGAAGACACAAATTAACTTCTTACTAACAATGAGACGTTCCATATCGATTATTTTACTATTGTTAGCTCAAGGGAACACCCCGCACTGCTTGCAGTAATTTTTTGATGTTCGATTATTGTGCAGAATAATTGAGAAGATCCCCAGAGGCTACAAACAGATGGATATTACGAATCTTGTATTAATTCTATTGTTTTTCCAAGCTGCGCCCCAGACATTACATTACAACAACTGTAAATCTATTTAAAGAAGTCCTTTTGATGAGTGAATTTATCTGCCGTGTTTATGTACAGCGTGGTTCATAAAATTATTACCAATTCCTAGAAGTTGGAGAATACAGTTAGACCATCCAGGTAAGTTGAATATTTTATTTTTTGTAGTTTAGAGTTCGTTGACACCAGACTATTGGTAACAAATACCTCACCAGATCCTCAAGTCACTGAACAACGTATACCTCAATTTTCAACGATCGTCGGGTTCTGGTTTTGTGGTTATGAACTACCCTGTAATGTTGTATACGTATGCGTCGCAAAATTGTAAAGTGCTCACGAATTATTGACTTCTAAAACAATGCAAGGGCATTGTTAAAGGCAAGGCGTATGACTAATATGAATAACACGAATATGTAATTGTTGACTCTTTAAATACTTCAATCAATATTGTCTTTGGCTTTTTATTTCTTTACAAAATCTAATACGACACAGGATAATACAGCGTAAAAATCATGACAAAAATTGGCAACATTTTGACACCTAGTCTGGACCATTAGTCAATATCTGACTCACTGGTGAGTGGGTTACGTCACTGAAATTTTTTTTGAATATTAAAGAGAAATTAGCAAAAAACAAACAAGGGTGTACAAAATGTTAAGAACAACACTGGAGTATAAATACTAGAGGTACTCGTGGCTTTTGAACTGTGACCCGTAGATTCTTCATGATGATGCTTGTCTTGCTGATCCATTAAATTCTTCTTGTCCCTGTCGTCAGTGTCATAAATATTCCGCGTCGAAGTTTCTTGGGTACCGTAAGGCTGAACAACCATTGGTGTTTTTCTGTCTCCGCTGCGGTGATTCAAGTCAGAGTCCGCACGGTTTCCAGTTTCCGGTTCTTGCGGTCGAATGTATTTTCCTGAAGTCATGTTCACCAATGAGTGGGTATTATTCGTATCCATTTCTTCGTATTCCAATTCTGCAGAATTTGATTTCGATACATCGATATTTAGGATGTCGGGCTTCTCTGAATGCATTTCTGTTACATTTGATTCGGACATATCCAAATTTACTGTATCAAGTGTTTCAGGGCTAGTTTCTGTAGAATTTGCGCTTGATTCGCCTTGGCCGACATTAGAAGTCATCGAAATTGTGTCATTTACAGAATCCATTGTTGAGTTATCAGACTCGGGGATTTCCTGCGTCAGCCTCATACCTGAAATTTGAAAATAAATAGCATTCAGAGGAAATTTCAAATTCCAAATCTTCAGAAGTAAATCAAATTTGGTTTAAATAAGTTTTACATCAAAAGTTTTCCTAATTTTAACTTGGTGTAAATTATTGGGATCCGATCAGGTCAAAGTGGAAAATTTTCAATATAGAAATCTAATTTCCTTACCTTCAAAACAATTGCAATAAAATTGAAGACATTCGTTGTCCGCCGTATATTTTGTTCCATTAAAAATTAGTCCGTGGAAACATTCCTTCAATTTTTTCTTTTCCAGACATTCGTCGGATTCTGAGCAATTTCCAGATTTGAATGAAGTCTCCAATTTGTCACATGGAATTTGTTGTTCAATATTTTTGAGCTGTAAATAGGAATTTTATTTTTACACATCAATATATAATATTACTTTAAAATGTAAGGCAAAATTACCGCTGCACATATATCTTCTTTCCCAATTGGCACGGCGAAAGCACGGATAAATGTTACAGCACAAAGTACTGTCAAAATTGATAAGTTGGCCGAAGAGATCATTTTAATGTAAGATTTGAAGGAACTTTAAACTAACAAATTAAGAAAACTCTTGATGATACTAATTTCAAAATTGTGAATGACCCACTTTTATAAGATGTAATTGAACAAATAAAATTTACTTCCTTATAAATGAGTTAGAGTTAGTTGTCTGGCTTGCGGAATTAGAATTTTTATCTTTCCTTGTTGGATTGGATTTTTCCATTAATCATGATTAGAGAAAATCCGATCTATTTATTTGTCAGGCCTAAAAATGGTGTCCTATGTATAATCATATTAATTTTACATCGGCTTATGGAAAGTTTCTACGAAATTGAAAGTCGTAAACAATATTTACGCAAGTTTAACTTTCCGGAAACGTGTTCTTGAGGTTTTCTCAAACATTAGTCAGCAAAAACATTACCACATTAGTAAATCCAGATTTATCCCGGTAACCCCTACTTGAACATTCATACATTCGAAATTTAAATATTCACTTGGGACAACTCTTTCATACACATCGTACAACTCATATAGTACTAAATGAATCCAATGAAGACAAATATCTGTGACTCAACCCTTGTATGCCAAAGAGGTCGTGCCCCAGCACAGCGAGATTCTTATACCAAGTGCTTCCATGTACTTACTATTTCCTTGATTTAACTCTCTAACCGATTTTACATATTGTAGGAATAATGAGCTAATTAGTAGTCAGAAAGAAGTGGAATGTTTGAATGTCAATTAATGTCTTGGATGTTTGTGTCTTTCCATGTATTCTGAAATCGGGAATGAACGACAGTCAGTCAGTATTCGGGCTAGGGATCTTGAGCTAGGAAGTTGCGCTTGAGTTTTGTGTCCAGCGATCAGCATTTGAGAATCGTCTGGAGTTATTAGTCATTTAACGTCTTAATTTATCTCGAGTAATTAATTAATTAATATTAAATTAACTAGGCCTTGTAATTGAGTCAGGGAATAAATCTTTGTGTAATAGTTAAAGATTAACTGTGTTTGTGCCTAACTATTTATTTGTGTTTCGCCTTGTGTTTTTACTTGCGTGCGTTTTGGATCTTGGATTTGAGTGTTTGAAATCTAGGTAGGGTCAGTTTGGGCAAAGACGAGCGAACGTCTCAGAATATTGTTGTTCAAATTGTTCAACATACATATGACAGACATATGCATCCATTACCGGAAGTCACGTGTTTGATTTTAAGCTTCTGTATGATGGGTTATTTTGTATTAGATTGAGTGGAAAAGTTGACGAGGTTTACTGCTCAGATTTTAACATATATATTTTCATGCGAAATGACATTGATGCAAGGCAGTGAACACTTACACATAACTGATTAACAGGGTATCGAATTTATTGAGTGTCAAATTTTGTTCACAATACTTAAGTTACACTGACAGTGAGAACTTAATTATTTTCAAATTCTACGCGTATATAATGTTGCAAAAATCTTTCTATCTATAGATATACTCATGGACTTTTCGTATAGTAATACTCAACTCCAATTTCTGATTTTGGGTTCAAAGTTTCACAAAATCGCCTGGATACTTCGTAATGGAGAGAAATTTTGAAAGAAAAGTATTTAAAAATTCCCAGCGGTACTCTTTACCATACTCTTAACTCACGACGGTTCAACAAACGGGTTAGAGTATTGAGTTCAATACTACTTTGTACTCTTCCTACTGCCAGGAATTAATTGCTAGTCAGGAATAAAGAGATACGAATACGCAAAGAATTGCCATCATTGTTTCCATTTTCCAGTGTAAATTTTCACTTGAGTTTTGAACTTGACTTTGGTGGACAGGTTCTTCACTCTCGAAATGTTCATCTTCTTGGCCGGGTTCAGAATTTCCTCCGGAATGTTGTCCTTTGTTAAATTCTTCTTCCTCTTGTTCTTGGAGATTAGGTTTGAGTGTCGGAACCGATGGTTCTTGCCCACCAGGAAATGAAGGATAACCGTTCTTATCGTTGTCACCAGGTTTGTACTTGGTGTCAGTATCGGGTTTACCAGGTGTTGTTTCTGTGTCAACTGGCCATTGCCATTGACCCTGACCTCCTCGATTTCCATAGACATTTTGGCCACCTTGACCCCGACCAGCCTCTCGGTTTCCGCCGTAACCGGGAGTTTGGGTGCGCCCGGCTTCGCGATTCCCGAAGACAGATGACGCTTGTTGGCCTCCAGGAGAATAATAACCGTTCATATTAGACGGTGCTTGGTTCGGTGCTGATGCCGAGCCAGGATTCCAATTTGGTGACTGGTTATCTGCCCCAATTTTCACAGGCTGACACGGTTTCGGAATCTTCCCGAATTCCAACTCCTCGTCGTCATCTTCCTCTTCAGGTTTACAGTTCAACGGATTTGGTTGTTGTTGAGGTTGGACAGTGTGTGGCGGATGTCGACGGCGGCGTTCATCACCGTTCTTGGAAGAGTCAGAAGTTCGCAGTTCTGTTAATAAGAAAATAAATAAATTAGTCTTAAGCATAAATCAATTTTTATGAATTAAATACTCTTATCTAGCCCACACAAGGGTTAACGTGAGGGAGTTTCATTCCTTTGTTCTATTTTTCAGATACTTGATGATAGCATTTACCGAATGTTTTTTCCGTTATTTTTTTATTTCGGTGTACTCTGTCTCAATTTAATTGAGACATACGTACTAAAAAAGCCTAAATCCTTGAATATTATTGATTCATATGTGTTAAATATTTTTCTATACAACACAAATATGCAAAACCTATGCAAAATCCATGATTCCAATTAGTTACTACCTCATACTGTCGTAAATGATATAAAAGTTAATATACCTCCACATTGAGTTTGAAGGCAACTGGAAGGCGTGGCTGAATACCCGCAGGTTTTCCATTTGGAAACGAAAATTGTTCCTGCATCGCATTCCTCCTCACGGGAGACCAGCTCTCCGTCTCCGTTTTGGTAACAATTAATATATTTTGTGCAAGATCCTTTCACTGGAAATTTTGAATGTGTCCGGTGACATTTATCATCGAGTGTCCGAAATCTTATCTGGAGTTGTATTTAGAAAATTGGTAAATATTTATTCCGAATCGTTTATGAAGATTTGAGGACTGGGGGATATTTCTAAATGAATGGTCTAAAAAGCTATTCTCTTTTAGGCTGAATTTTCCTTACTTAATAGAGGGAATTAATACTGGAATGTCAGTCTTGTTCAACAAGGAACGTCGTAAAAACTAGTAGAATTCAGGCTATAGTGAGCGTTTTAGTCATTCACGGTAATCTTGAACTCCAAAGTTCGAGATTACCGTAAATGACCAAGCCCGATCCTGTGTTTCGAAGTTACAGGCTTACATTACTTTCTCCATAATGATCGCTGGAGAAAGTGGAAGAAAGGCTTCTAACATCTCATTTACAGCGGTCAATTTAATTGTATTGTATTGTATGTAGCGAACTTTTTTTGCGAAATTGCATATTACATGCAGGTTTCGTCGACAGACAAGTTTCTTTCATGATGATTCCACTAGGCTGAAGGTTGCCACACAATGACAAATTACTGAAGCTGTCATAAATTAGGTAGAGTTTTTAAAACCATGGTTCAAAATGTTTTAAGATGGCAATCAAATTTTATCTCCCGATAGCCGTTATGTAATGTGTAGTTAGCGAGAAGAATTTTTCATGGAAAATAGTTAGCCAGTGGTAATGGATGTTGTAATTCATATAAATCTTGAAATATTTGATCCCGGTGCAACCGTCAAGTTATAAATATTGAATAAAAATGCTAATTTTGTTGCAAAATACAGAAATGAATTTAAATACTAATGTCCTTACCGTCTCGCAATTGACGTTCCCAATTGGAATTAAAGAGTGAGTTCTGAATTGTTTCTCGTGGACCGCCGGAAAAACTTTCGTGAATATAGAAAATAAACTAAATGTCAGAATCAGGATTTCGTTAAATAAATCCATTGTGTTGACACAAAAACTAAATGGATTGATTTGAGTCGAGATTATTTAATATTTGATTATTCCTTCTCTGGTACGTTCGTTATCTGAACATCCTTTGGGTTTAATATCCGGGTTGCTGTATTAATAGGACTGTAATATCATATTAGAAATTAAGTTACCATTAAAATATTCATGCATTTTCCTGCTTCAAATCCGGTTTGTGGGAAACGTATCCCTTTTCTTGGTTGAATTTTAACTGAGCTTGTGAACTTTAAAGCGCCATTTTGGGCACAAGTTTTTGTGTAATTGTTTAAAAAGTAATCACTGTTTGCCCTCCCGGTCTTGGCAAATTACTCGAATGACGTAATATAATCTGGTTATGTTTGGTATAATCAAATGAGTCAACTTAAGCAATAACGCGGGAATTATACTTTTCACTTTATATTAATTTACATTTAATATTTAATAAATCGGATTGGGTTCGGCAAATTATTGAAGTGATAATGCGAAAATATCGATTGTTTAATCCAAGTCACATTTGTAACATCCGGAAATGGTGAAACTTACGGGTTTAAGAACTGCGACTACAATAAATGTAATTGATGTTAGTTTAAGTATCTGAGTAAAGTTCAATAATAATATTTGTAGTTTCGACACGCTACCAGATCTGCTTTATGCTGAAATTTATTTAATCGGCTGCTGATTAAGGTGAAGTTACACGCTTCCGCGCTATCAACAGAGCTAACTAGCGAGAGAATACGATTATGAAATCGATCAATTTCGAAAATTCAAGAAAAGGAGATTGGTGGAGGATGATTTAATTTTACTAAAATACGATGATTAACCTCTGAGAGATGGAAGTTTTGTTAACTGACTTAGTTTAATGTGGTTAATGATGAATTTTAACGAAAATGTGAATTGTTTGCCTTCATAAAGTATGTATTCGTGTTCATGAAATAATAACCACTTTCCTCAGAAATTATCTCCAGAGTTTTAGTCCATAACGGCGAGATCAGAAATTTCAAACGTTAATGCCTATCCAATATATTGACTGGACATGTCAACAAAGTTTAACAAGGTGTTTCAAACATTTAGTGACAAAAAGATTTAATACACCGTGTAACGAAAAGAATGAGCACACTTTAGTCGTTAAAATTCGAAGTGACGTAAAAAGTTCATTCCTAGAGATAAAATTATGAAATTTTCATCACATTCTTAACAATACCTACTCGAATAGCCGCCAGAATTCTAGACCTCTCGAATTCGATTTGGAAATGACCGGGTCATATTTGTCAGAAAGGTCAAATCAATGGAATTCTATTTCTAAGTTACACGACAAATTTGTGTTATAAATAGGTTGGAATCGGTTTATTAAGGACAGATTCTTGAAGCTGGGACCAAACACACTTTAACAAAGTGTTTCAAACATTTAGTGACAAAAAGATTTAATACACCGTGTAACGAAAAGAATGAGCACACTTTAGTCGTTAAAATTCGAAGTGACGTAAAAAGTTCATTCCTAGAGATAAAATTATGAAATTTTCATCACATTCTTAACAATACCTACTCGAATAGCCGCCAGAATTCTAGACCTCTCGAATTCGATTTGGAAATGACCGGGTCATATTTGTCAGAAAGGTCAAATCAATGGAATTCTATTTCTAAGTTACACGACAAATTTGTGTTATAAATAGGTTGGAATCGGTTTATTAAGGACAGATTCTTGAAGCTGGGACCAAACATGTTCAATTGGGTTCAAATCCGGGATGTACGCTGGCCAATAACCTTTGACCCAAGCCCTAATTATTATTAATGGGCTTCATTTAAAAAAAAATCAAAAATCGAACAACGGGAACTTTAAAATTTCGTGGTTTGAACTTTTGTCTCACAAAAGACGGAGAGTGTGCTCGATCTTTTCGTTGCAGGGTGTACGTATGTCTTTACACAAGAATCACGGTACAGAACTGGTTGAAACACCCTCTGAAACCGGATTTTTTCAGTTTCAATACATTTTGAATGTTTGGAAAATAAAGCTATGGACACCTTAAACTTTGACTGGAAAATCAAGAACTGTGTTACACTACATATACTGCTCAAAATGGAAGACTAGTCGAATACGCTCCTAAATAAAATGACAACAAGTTTCAAATCCATATTTCGAATAGAAAGCATTTAATACCTAATACAAATAATGCTTCTGATTATATTACTTTGGTTCTCCAAGAAGTTGAGAATTCTGATTACCACCCGTTCAATAATTTGATTTCGTTTGAATGAAAATGAGGATGAAGAAATTAGCAAAACTCTGACCAATCGGTACAAACCTTTAAATTGAGTACATGTGCACAATGATTGCAATAAGGTCTTTTGGAATGTACCGTAACAAGATTTTTATATGAAGACAATAATATTTGATTCAGAGAAAGGACAACTTATCTAGAAAACAAAATATCTGCTCAAAGCACTTGACGTGAATCCAACGAAGACAAACGCAAGACCATGGCTACAACTTTCTGCCGAAGAAGCCGACCCAGTTTTATCTGATTCTTTCTGTTGGCCATGTGTGTCATTATTGTGGGTAGATCCGATTAATTCTGTTTCCTTGACTGGATTTTCATCAGAATTTGTAGACCTTCCTTCTGTTTGAGTTTCATTTTTAATTGCAGGATTGGTGACCTCCGTCGAATTCGTTGATAACTTTTCCTTCAATTGTTCCTCTGTCGTAATAATAATAGCCAAGCATGAAATATATGTATATACAAAGAGGTTCATATCGACCACCCTGAGCAAATGCATCAGGCAAGGATTTCATAACTAATTCATCACACTTCGTGGGTGGGTGTGCGTTTGTGCGTAGCGGCGATAAGTGCCGCTAACGGCAGGGGTCTTACTTTTCGAAGGAAACACGCCCTAGGACCTAAAAGTCGAACAATTCGATAAATCTGGAGGAGGCGGAGGATCGCAAAAGGTTATGACCAGCGGCGTAAGAATGGCATTTATCCTTACCATTCGCGTTTACCATTTTTTAAATTTACTCCTAGGAATGAACTTACGGCATTTGATTTGCTTGCAAATGGCGGTGACATTTCCTGTCGTACATTCCCTGGCTTTGATATCAAAAATTTGTCCAGTTGAACAGTTAGTATTCTCAATCTGAAGGAAGATGGACCCCGTAAATTTGCATTGGTAATACGTTGTACAGCTTCCAAGAATTGGATACGCGTCTGTGCCAATCTCCTCGCTACAATCGTCGGTTTTCTTCATAAACTTGTGCTGCTCAATTTAAATACGAATATTATAGGTACAATAAAACCAACTTCTCCTCAAGGCGAAGACGACAGTAATTTCCTTTTAAGAGTTACTCAGTCACATAAAATCCGACTGGAATTTTCTATTCCGGTGAGTCGTAATGTCAAAATCACACGACATCTTGAGCACGCATTAATTAAAAAAGTCTAAAGATTACAGAACTTTCAGAATCGAGTCATACAAATTAAATGCTTGAAAAAGGCATGTCATTCTTGGACGACTCTAAGTTACGCAGGAGAGGAGAATTGGTATACGATCCAGCATTGTTTATGGATTCCTGGTCTACCAGTCTACCCTTGATTTTTCTTGGTGTGACTTTTGTAACTTTGTTGCCTGAACTTGTGGGCAAACTATCAGCCGATCTCGCGGGGCTGAAAAAGACAAGAAGATTTGTGTTATTTAGACAGAATTTGGCTTTCTCTGCTTACATCTTTGCAATTCGTGCTGTTCGTAGCTCTTTTACGGACAATTTTAAAAGTACTTGATGAACCAATCTGTTTTCCATCCACAGTTTGCGAGCAGAGGAACGACAAGATGACTACAGCCAGTCCCAAGGAAAACCTCTTGCAGATATTCATTTTTGTACGATATGCGTTTTTGGTAATCTAACGTCTGGACGGTATGAAGGAAAATGAGACTGAAATTGCTAACCTAATTTTGAGGCAAGAAATTTAATACAAAACGGCAAAGCAAATAAAACTTAATTGCGCACTTTGTAAGGAAAAATTCATTTTATTTGACCTTGGAGTAAGGAACTGAATTCCTATATTCGGTCAAAGCCGGAAACCCGCGGCATCCTCTAAAAAAAATAAAAAGCAAAAGTTTCCACAAGCATAAAAATGTACATAGAATGCATCTTGATGAACAGAAATCGGTATTCCGTCGCCGGTCGCCAATTACAATAAGAAACCTTTGAAGTCTAAAATGATATTGTAAACTTGAGTGTGCAAATTCTATGAATGTAGGAGCAACAGATTAACAAAGTACGCAACGGATGTATTGTTTAGGGCACGGGTCTTTTTTATATTAGCTGTAGTTTTGTACATTGCATTCTCTTTCTGACGAGTCCGGCACAATTAAATTAAAAACTTACGCCAGTATAACGTAGAATTTCAAATTGTATTGATTTCAAAACAAGTCATGAATATTATTTTATTTAAGTCTATCGAAATATTTGAGAAATCAGTGGCTTTACAGACACCATTCACGACGGATGTTCTAGAAAACCCTGTAAAACTCGGCCCTAATTAACGCAAAAGTAAAATTGTCGTGTTTCTGATTTAATCTGTCATTCTGTCAGTGGCAGTTCTAAATAATATTTTGGCTGGATGCCTAAAAAAATCCTTCCAATTGGCTTGGTAGAAACTCTGAGCAGGTTCGAATTTGTACTGAGAAGGTATAAAATACTAAAGCAGGAACTTTAACTTTAATTTTTTATTATTATATTATTTATTCCTTTAATTCATGAGCCATTTACGGGAATGAATTTCTCATAAGTAATATATTATAATATATCTAGCACAATCGCAATTTCCAGTTCCTAGGAAAAGTTACAGCTTGTGGCCTTACAGAATCAGTTCTGAACCCATGGAACTCTGAGTTTGAAAACAGCGATTACCCTTTACAGGAAAAATACACATTCTCGACAATTAATAATGATTCTCTTGCACCATAACCTATTTGCATTCTAACAGTCTGTGATGTATTTTAGTGGAATCATGATTACTTTCAAAAATAATTATCACAAAGAAGTGCGCTAGTGCAATGTAGTTGTACATTGTGTAACAAAATCTGGCACTAGTTTTCTAAATAGTTTAAGAAGTAAGGCACAAAACTTTATGAATGAACATTTAAAAGTCGCACAATTCTTAAACAGTGGAGAATGAGTCTAACAATTGGTGACCAAAATGATGGATCACATAATCATGGTAATACATCATAATACACAATGGTTGACCTAAAATTAAGGACGCCCAAACGACCATGTTTCCCATTCTTCTACGTTCCCCTTTTCTTCCAACTACAATTTTACAAAGGAATGATAATGGTAACTGGGCCATCATGCCAAGGAATGCCCAAACCTAGGATAATAATTTTTTTATTTTATTACGTATGTGTGGCCAATACAAATTTTATGTTATGAACATTATTTAATTACCTTAAACGTCCGAAGTGGTACAGAAACCAAATATTCATGGAAGAAAGCTGAGGTAAAGAATACGACGAGGGCGGCGAGGAATTTGGAACCTGTTGATTTCACAACTGGAATGTACATGTGCCGAACCGCCCATCTATGGACAGGGGCATTCCAACTTCTCCAGAATGTATCGATATCTGTTCGGATTGTACAACATTTTAAACAATATTCAAGCCAAGAATTCCAGAATAGCGAACAGTTGTGACTGTTGAAGTTCGTACTTATCTAGTACCTTACTAGCACTTACGATTAGCCAATTTCGACAAACTCAAACGATGTAGGCGTCTTTGAAGTAAATAGAAATGAACAAACCTGGAGAATTCCACCAATCCGAATAAAAGTCCCGATCCGCAAATTTGAGAACTTCACCGAGAATGTTCATTCCGCAATGGAAGATTAAGTAGAACCAGATGAGCCAAATTAAATGGTTTGGAATCTAAACGGAAAATGAATGGATGATGTATTCTCAGGGAACATTTCTGACTATAAGAAATTGAACCAGTTCTGTACTCACCGCAAGTTTCAATAATCGCTCTTGAATTTTCATCACATCCATATTTGAGAAAGGAATTAATGAGTTCTTGACTGTTGGAATGATCCATTGTTGGACGAGAGATATAACAATTTGCATTCCAAAAACAAACTCTAGTACACGTCTCAACAAAAATCGTTTTCTTATTCGGTCGGATCTTGGGAAATTCAACTCGTAGCATAAGGTTGGGGCAAACATGAAATAATAGATATCGATTATGTACAAATTATTCGGGTAGGTAACATCCAATGTCGCTTTATTCTCTAATCCAGCCTGTCCATTTGGGGTTTGAGTATTTCCTGGAAAGTCAATAAGTTGAAACGAAATCAAGTTCTGAATTTTTTAATAATATTTTAAATATTTTACTTACCATTCGGAAATGAAGTTGCTGGTGTTTGTGACAATCGTCTTTTCCTATTTGGACCAGATGGTGCCGTAGCTGCTCTGCACCATCCATTTACCTGAAATTTTGTCATCTTGTTAATTCATTTACAACAATCAAAATTAATAGCACAGTTTTCTCGAACGTGTTTCGCCGAATTTGAAGCGGTTGTAGAACTATCTCAAATTGTTATCTCAATAAATTTATGGGGTAAAATCAATCCTATGTTAATAAAAATTATTTTACATCTGAAACAGCTTCAGCTTTAGTTTACCGATGATATTGATGATATTTAGCTTAATTACCTGAGCATACGACCATAATTTCAGGAAAATGACACAATAAGTAAAGCAGATGATGGTTCCACCAATTAGAGAGAAAATATCAGTTCCCCAAGTGTTAAGAATTGCGATTGGAGTTGCGAGCAGTACAAGTAGATTTGTAAGCTGCAGAAAAATAGAAATGTTACAGAAGTTCGATTGAAAATGATTTTTACAAAATATTAATTTGTATAATACTTGAGCGGTTTTTCCTTGAAAGTCATTTAATTGGCCTGAGGCCATTCCCTTTTCAATGAGTAGGGTCATGAGTATATGGACATTTGAATCTGTAAGAATTTTTAAAAAGTGCAAAATTAAAATTATTACAGCCTTATTGACATAGTGTAATAAAACTTTGTACGAATATTTTGTTTTCAAAAAATACTTACAAATAACTAGAACCAAGGAAGGGGGTATGTAAGTCTCCGTTGAGTCACCAATGAATACATTCCACCATTCGTATGGATTAATTCGTACACCATATTTAATCATATTTTCTAGGAATAATCTTGAGCCACCCAATATTAGAAGAAGGAACCCCCAGTTGATAAAACCTTCAAAATTGTTAAAGTTGGATGACCAAGAAAATAAGGAATCACAAGGACGGTGAATTCTGTAAAATAACATTTAACAAATCAATTAGACTTTCGGTAAAATTAATTTTAAGTACATTTTTGATTGTTGTCTACAGAAATTTCATCTACGAATTTCGGAAATTAAATATTTGGCAAAACTAAGTTACCTACTAATTTATATATTCCGAATGGTTAATGAAAATTAAAGTAGTAGTGTATTTTTTGCGAGCAATAAATTTTAGTACGCTTATTGAAGGCGTGTCATAATTATATCTCTGTTTGTTCGTACGGTTTATCTGGCCTTTTTCTCCGATTCTTCTGTTCAAGTTGATGAACTTCTTCGACTTCCGTCGTAGATTTTCTCCGACGAAGTTTTGTCTTGACATCTTCATTGGCTGTGGCCTCCATAATTTCTATCCCCTAAAAACATTTTCAAATATAACAATTATGTATAAAATGTGGAGAAAATTCATATCACAGAATTTTTATCAGGATTATCACAGATTCATAACAAAAACTATTAGACAGGAAGAGAACTTCCTTTCAAAACTACCGGTTTATATTGATGTACGTACAAAATAGTGGAGGAAAAGAAATCCAAGAAAAAGTGGGCACAGGAAACCAGGGTTTCAAGGAAAGTATACAAATCAGACTGTGTATAGAATTGTACACATAAACTTTTCTGATTATAAAATTGAGCAACGAGGAAATTTCTGGTAAACGGGTGCTCTAATTTTGGTCAGGAATTACATAGAATTAAAACGAACTTTAATTCTAAAACAATAGACTTTTACCCCAGCTTCCCAAACACGGTACAGACTTGTTGAGAAATCTTCGAAAGTAAAAATTCACTGGTAACAAGCCCAAAGTATTTGAGTGAGTTGATGGTTCCGGGATTGGAAGTCAAAAAACTGACTATCTATAAAATGCTAGTCCAAAATTATGATAAGGCATTTATGGGTTAATGAGATAAGTAGTCTCACATTGCCATGCCTCGTTTATTTCCGATAAAATAATACAAAGAGTTCCAATGTTCAACTGTCACACACACTGTAGAGATGCTTACAAATAATGGATTCAGAGTTCAGTCCAAAAATGTTAGTCATCCGAGTTTAGAGGTTAATGAAGATAGTAAATAATATAATACAAGGTGGTTTATAACCAATTCCACACGTTTGAGTTTTCGGAAAGGAAACCGGTATATCCATTTCATAAATAATTTAATATGGAATCGGCAGAGTTTCCAATCTTGCGAATCAGACTCAGAAGATTTTAAAAATATGTAAAAATGTTATTTTACATTTCGCCAGATTTGGGTCTAATTTTTATGAAAATATTATGAACACACTGTATACACAATTCTAGATTAATAGACGCAGTATCTCTCAATGCAGTGCTTATGGGGTTAAGAGAAAAGGATTAGTGCGCTGCTGATTATATGACGACTGACCTTGTCATACTCATGCAGCAGTCATGGAGTATACAGTCGTTACAAGCTGGTACTGCTGTGGATGTTTGATTCATGTAATTTATGTACGAAAATAATTAAAGTGAAGGTAAAAAACTACTATGTGTGTTAAAGTTGCGATTAGTCTAGTATATTGTGACATTGGTGTAGCGTGCGTGATGGTTTTTTACGCACTGGTTTGAAGGGAAGTAAGTTAACCTAAAGGCCAAAATCTGCAACAGGGGCCAAATGTAAAGCAATCCAATATGTAATTAAATAATGTAACAATTATTGATGAAATTTTACAAATGAAAAATCTTATGACTGCAATCAGATGTGTACATAAATACAAACATCGTAATGAAAGAATATTTTATTCGTCGAAAAAACACAAAACGCTTCTAAAAACTCTAATGGTTGATGAGTCTTCGAATCTAATTACCAGATTGACACCTTGATAAGGCCGCATCTCCTGCATCGCAGCTTTTACGTACAGCTGTAACAAATATTCAAAATTGAAATTTCTTTTTATATCATACAAGCATACGACAAAATTCATTACTTTTAAGAATGAGAACTACGCTTATGTGGATTCTACCGAAAACTTGAAAATTCATCGGAATAGAAATATGACGACGAATGGAAAATATTTTACTCCAAGCAGGACCCAACTGCAAGTTTATGTGCCTTCATAAGGAAAATGTTAAACAGACCTAAAATTAATGATGACATAAACCAAAAAATAAAATGAAATATCAAGCTAGCCTATTCTTAATACCAATTAATTTGCCCAACGTCGTCTATTGAAATTAATAAGTTTGGAGATTTTTAACTGTTAAAATAAGAATAAAAAAACTATAGAGTTTCCAATACAGTGAATGTGTTTAGGTGCATAGTAACTATAGAATAACTGTTATTCTTTGTACTCCAATACTTTAAACTAAAGGTTGTCCATAAGACGTAGAAGAGATTTGACAATAAAATTTGCACTCTAGTCTGTGTCGAAGAGTTTTATTAACAGAATAATATATCCACAAAGGAACTTTACGAATTTTGTAATGTCTTGAATGGGTTGGGCGGAAGTCATTATCGTAGAAATTTTACAGGTATCTTGCTTCGTGAATTGAACGTGTGACATACACCCGTCATCTTTTTCACACCGGCTTGGATCCCATGACATGATGAAACTTCGAAGTCACCTCCAGATATACGTAAATTACTTTTCTTCGCTTATTTTCGAAGATTTGTTAAAAACGCCCAAAGGATCTTCCTGTGAAACCTGAAAATTCACATGTAAAATGAAATTTGCTTCTCATTTCATTTCGAAATGGATGTTAACTGAGTGCGAGAAATCTTTGAAATGTCCATATTTGTGTAAATAATAACGGGTATTACAATTTGCATAGCTATTATCAATTTATGTCTCTGTAGACCCAGTAATAGGAAAATGTGTTACGCCAACTAAATTAATAAATAATAAATTAATTAATATAGAAATCAAATAGATGAAGTCACTCGATCCGGTAATAAAACATTTGGCATTTAATTCTAAAATTTGAATAAAGAATTCCGAAACTGGAAAGAATAAATCAAGTCATAACATAATATCGAAAGAAATACCCATATTTGACAGTGTGATTCCAAATCAAATAACCATTTCCAAACACGACAGCCGTTACGAAGAATGTAATAATTACATTACGATCAGTCAATCCCTACAATAACGTTACGTAATCGTTACCGTAGATTTGATTTGCCTCCGTTTGACCCTAACATTAGTTGGAGGCTGGAGGGAAAATCTTTAATTACGATTTAATTAGCATACATTGTCAATCCGAGAGAATCGAACCTAACACTTCGAAATACGGCTGTTAACCTTGGTCGGTTGTTAGTATGAATTAATCTATTATCTTTTGTCGATATTCGGGTTTCTGTAGGTGAAGTCCTATTTGAACGTTAAGTTGTATTTTTGATTGCTATTCCTGCTTATGATGACCTCAAAATTAATACAGTCGTCTAGATCCGTTAGATTCTTATAACAATAGTAACGATTGCTGATTGATGGATACCAGTGGTAATTCAGTGTAATAATTGAATGAATTGTTATTTTTTGGTAAAGTTTTTAAAATTCTTTGTTGAGGATGAATACAAAGAAATAGACAAATTCTAATGAATGCAGTTATTTTTATTATTTCTACTAACTCATTGTGTTAAATTGATGTAGTACAATTATCAGTCTGGATATTTCTAAATCCATTACTGAGTTGAAACTGGAAAAGAACGACCAGGTACGCCACGACGTAGCTCAAAATCTGACAATTTGTAAAATGCAAAAACTACATTATCCAAACATTCAAAATCACAACTTTTATTTATATTTACGGAGAAATTCACCTTCGGAATAAGTGGTTTTCTAAGAAAAACGTAACCAGCAAAAGTAATAACGACTGGTTTCTGGAGAATTAAATCGGTCACCTTCTTTGCTTCTAATTTTCCTAAAATGTCCATATGGCTAGGTGCAATCTCCATGATTTCTTCTCCAATTAGTTGTTCCTAATTGATGACAATGTACACCGTTATCAAATACCATTCTTACATTCGGATTCTCGTACTTTAACGTTTTACAAACCTCAACAGTAATTTTGTCCGCAATTATAATTTTGGCTAATAGCCGTACTGCAAACATGCAGCTGATTCCAGTCGAGACCCAAATATACTTGTTCATTTGAGCTGACATCGTAGTTTTGATGAAAAGAAAGAAACATTCGGTGAAAATTATGATGGTGTGAGTGAAAACAACCAGTTGTTGCGGGGCTTGAAGTTCACCTGTCAATTTGGCTTGCCTTCTAATTATCCCAAGCAATTTTGTCCACTGACAAATGACATCTTCAGTTAAAAGATTCCCTTCTTTCACTTGGCTTTGTATGCCTTTACGAATATTCACGTAACTTTCCGTCATAGTTCGGTACATGAGCAACACCTGGACAAACAAGATTTTCTATTGGAATTGCATTTAGAAACTTTAATGGACAGAACCGATCTCGTGTTAACCATTTTCTTATCACTGAAAAAATGTATTAGTATTACAAAACCCGCCCTAAAATGTCGAAATTGTTTTTTTTTAAATAATTAAACATTCGCTGAACCCGAACCTAGTTTACCTTCACTTCCTCTAAAATCGTTGTCAAAACGAAGAATGGAGTTGGAAGAATGACCAATGCTGCAGAAAACCAATCCAAAGCATTGTTGGTTGAAAATCCTGCAAATTCCCCGGTCGGACTTTGTATAGCCGCGACAAGATCCATAATAAAGACACTTGAGACTGCTCCGATTGGTATAATTGTCGATAAGATAAGAATGCGACGCCAGGCTTTTAATGTGCATTGATAATCGTAATGCGAGCCAAATGTCTCATTGAATTTCGACTCAAAATTGAGCCAAGTGTTGCAAAACTCTGCGGTTTTTGAAAATGTTAGCCAAACACAACAAAGGTCCCAGAATTGGTAGAAAGGCAGAGACACGTTCATGCTTTTCACTATCCAATCCTCCATGGTATTATTGTATCTAAGAAATCATGTAAGAATCTTAAATTCTAGATTTTAGGGCTAGTACGAGTACCTGATTTACAACTTTCTATAAAACGTTTAAAAATTCGATTCAATCAGATCAGATATCTGTACCAATTGTTGGATAATTCATGAATATCCTGATCAATTGTAAATAAATTCAAATACTCACTTTCTGCCGAGCATGTATTGTCCCCAGTTCTTGTAATACAAGTAGCAGAGTCCGATCCTAATGGAATGCCATACTACTGCGTAGAAAGTTGTCAAAGACAAAGCCTGAAATCGGAATATCGGTACTTTCCCACTACTTTCTCCAATTTTAGACCCGAGGGTCAACGGACTACTTCCAACGGAGCGAAGGATTCTAATGAGCAAACACCATTCACGGAATATAGAATTATTTGGCTTGCTCTCTGACAAATTAGAGCATTCCGTTTCTATACTGGATTTCATTATGAATTTAAAGTTAAATGATAAATGTCAAAATATTGAATAAGTTCTGTTTCAAAGTTTTACCAAGTGCTCCAGATCTACTCTGAAGAAATAATCACGCACTGAAGATAAAGGTAGACGGTGTCTCTTTATTTACCTAGAAGGATCAGGTTTTATTATTTGCTTGAGACAATTAACTAGAACATCAAGGACAAAAATGATCCATGCTTACAATAGTTCGGAAAAAGAAACCCATTCATCCATAGCTTGGGGACATCTGTCATCGTATCGTCGATTACACAATTAAGACTGCTTTCGACGATTAACCACGACCGTCCTATCCAAATACAATTCACAAATCCTCCGATATTGTGACCTCTCTACTGTACATATGTACCATTCAGTTCTATTTGCAGACATGATAAGACATTAGCATGAGATCCAGATTATATTTTTATCGATTATCTAACTTTGTCGTCTCCCTAGTTAAATATTTATTTAAGGTGAGTACGACCTAATTACACGGATGTAATTCCTAATCCGCAAGGTTACGTCAATGATTGCAGTATAAAATAAGAATAACTTGGTAAACATCAGGGTGGTCTTGACTACCCTTGTTTTGATAGCTTGCGCTATCCGGGTGGGTCCAGTAGCCAATTTTCCTACGACCATCGTTTGGGACAAGAAGAGGTCATTGCCCTTTCTTAAGCATTACGCAGACGGTCCCAACTGGCATGCGATTTTTGCATGTAGAACGCTTAACTATTACACAGACGGTCCCAAACAATGGTC